>VZTV01034615.1:25173-61857 GCA_013400875.1 Anhinga rufa
GCTCCTTGGGCACCAGCTCCTGTGGGCACCGGGCACCGGCTCCTGCATGCCCAGGGCACTGGCTCCCCAGGCACCGGCTCCTTGGGCACCAGCTCCTGTGGGCACCGGGCACCGGCTCCTGCATGCCCAGGGCACTGGCTCTCCAGGCACCGGCTCCTTGGGCACCAGCTCCTGTGGGCACCGGCTCCTGCATGCCCAGGGCACTGGCTCTCCAGGCACCGGCTCCTTGGGCACCAGCTGCTTCAGGCACCAGCTCCTGCACACACAAATACTGGTTTCCATTTGCACTGAGACTGGCTCCTGCGTGCCCCGAGCCCACCGTGCCTGGCAGTGCAGGGCTGGCGCTGGCAGCCCCAGGCTGCAGGTGAGCCCTAGCAAGGCTGTGCTTCATCCCATGCTGGTGACATTAATAACAGTCCCATTCCCCAGAGTTGCACCTGGCTGGTGCTCCCAGGCTGGAGGAGCTTCTTGTGCCAGCACCCTCGCCGCCTGCCCTGCCTGAAAGCAGGGACCCTGGGGGTTGTGTGGACTGCCACTGCTCCCGCGGCCCCGCATCCCAGTGCAGGCAGCCCTCGCCTCCGCTGCTCCGTCCGGCTCTGGGCAGGGAGGTGCTGCTTCACACCCCCAGCAGCGAGGAACGCGCCACAGTGCGTGTTATCTGCGGTATCTCTGCTTTTTCCAGCCGGTCAGCAGAGCGGATGGTCTGGCCTGCTGTGTCCAGTGCTGTTTTAAGACAGCAGAAAGGAACAAAATAATCAGGTTCAGCGTTTCTGCCGATTTCTCTGACGAGTTCATCAGATGCTGGGGCGCGGGGGGACGCAGGGCCCCCCAGCGCTGCGCTGGCGTGGGGAGCAGCGAGCAGAGCCTCCCCGTGCTGATGCACTGCGGACAGCCCTGGTCGGCTCGGAGGTACGAGGAAATTAGCTGTGGTAGGACACAGAGCCCACAAAGTGAAGACCCCGTTTCTCATTACTGGTTTCCTGAGCATTTACGTAACCCTTATATTTCACTTTTAAAAATAGATACTTTTCTGAGTTGTATGTTGCAGGAGATAATATCTCCTTCAGGAAATAAACTCTCCATCTTTTGACTGGGAATAAAACAAACAAGGAAAACAAACCAATGAGCCGGCTTACATCCCTCTTCACTCCATCCGTCTCACTTCTCTCTCTGGAGAGACCGTGACGCTTTGGGCTTATAATTGCCGCAAAGGAGGTTTGAGTTGGACGTAAGAAAACCTTCTAACCGTGAAGACAGTGAAACACTGGAACAGATTGCTTGGGGAGATTGTGGCAACCCCATCACTGGAGGAGTTTAAAAATAAGATAAGCAGATGTCTGCCAGAAGTGCTCTGGGTAGAGCTGATGCCCTCCTGGAGTAGGAGATGATTTGATGCCCTCCTGAAGCCCTTTCCAGCCCTGTCCTCTGCATTTCCGTGGCCAGCACGAGGGACACGGTGCCCTTTCCCACTGTAATTGTGAACTTTTTTTCACCCTGGACACTTGCCACTTCCCTCCTCCTTGCTGAGCCTCCGTGCCAGCACCATTAGTGAAAGTTGTTATTGAAGAAAAAATATAGGCTCTGGCATCCATCAGCAGCAGCACAGGCTGTCAGTGGATTGCTGTTTGACATCGTAGCACCTGCAGCCTCCTAAATCACACGGCATATCCTCTGCTGGAGGAATGTGTCTGGTTTATGCTCTCCTTGGTGTCATTTGCAGCCCTGCTAATGGGGCCTGGGATGCCGCCAAACGTCCAGACCCAGAGCAATGTGGGGGCTGCCTGCTAGAGAAGATGCACTTCATCTGCTGCCATCCAGCTGCTCGTGATCTTTTTCCACTGGTCAACAATGACGTCCCACCTTGAAGAGAGGACACAGTGCTGCTAGTTGAGCTCTTGTTGGTTCTGTTAGAGAGGAAGGAGATCTCACGGTGATTGCATCACTGGGTGCCTGTCACACATCTTTTAGGAGGGGTTCTGGAGCCTCCAGTGCCCTGCAGGTCAAATTCTGGTGTCCCCAGGTAATATTTGGAGCATGAAGCTGATGTTGTAGCAGGTTGTCCAAAGCCAGCTGCTCTGTGCAGCAATTGGGCCAACACGCCAGCGCAGGTTCAAGCATGCAAAGCCCTGGGAGGTGCTCTCCAGCCACAGGAGAAGATTGGCACAGGCTACTTGCACGGTTTCCTTTAGCAGCAGCATCGATCATAAATGGTCATGGGCTACCTACATCATCCATACTTTGTTTCCAAACAGCCAGCAGTGCTTGGGCAGAGATGGTAGAGCACGGCCTTCTCAAAGCGCTACCTATATAGGGAAGGGGCCTGTGGATGGGATCTCACCCTCCCCGGGGCTGGGGCGGTTGGGGCAGGGGGGGTCATCTCTGCCCCCACAGTATGACCAGCTCTCACTGCTTCCTCAGCATGGTTTCTGCTAGCCCTGTCCTCTTTGGGTCTTCTCCTGACCCCAGAAGAAATCCTTACCTGGCAGTGTCCTGTGCCATGGGTCTTCCCTCGGCACAGCCTTTCCCTGCTACGCTGGGAGATACAGAGATTCAGGCAAATCCTTTTTCCAGAAAAGGGGATGTCATCGATGGAGCAGAGTTGGAAGAGGGTCTCATTCAGCAACGGGCACAATGAAACGGCTGCTGATCGCTCCCACAGGGGCTTGGGACATCACTGGTGTCTCCTTTTGGGGTTTGCTTTGACCTCATGCAGGTCAGAGGAAATCCTTGAAATTTTATCCCTGTGGAACAAATGCTGCTGAGCAGGAACGAGGGTAGCAGGATCCATCTCATAACAGGAACCCCACCAGTAACAAATACAGCGCTGATGAAACCAGAACCGTGCAGCAGCAACGCACACAGCCCTGTGTTCTGAATGGGGTCATAGGCTTCGTAATTAGGCTGGTGCTGAAATCAGCCTGCTCTGCCGTCTTACTGCTCATGCATTTCTTTTCCTTGCATGCAGCGAGCACGGGGGCATGAGCGAGACCAAACTGTGTCAGATCGCTGTTGTGCAGGGCAGCCCCTCCTGAGGTGCACTGGGAAGCTCCCTCAGTTCAACCCTTGTCTTTCCCCTAACTTCGCTGCGCTTGAGAAGGTCAGGCGGGAGCCACAGGATCAGGCCAGGCAAGATAATGTACTTTATCATTGATTTCCAGTGAGAAGTTGCATTATGAGATTAAATGTCTCATTTTTATTGCATGGGGAGGCACAGAGAAAGCAAGAGCTCTGAAAATAAAATAGAAGTTGAAGTGATGTGTTTCTGTTGTAAGGTGCTTGTGACTGGGAACCATGTACCTTGTTTTGCAGTCCTTTGGAGGTGAACTTTGAGAAGCTGCTTCCTTCTGAGGTCAGTAAACAAAGTCAAACCTCATCTGTGTTTAAACTAGTGCCCAATTAATGTGTTTAACTGGCCCACATCTACTAATTCCAGGCTGGCGGGGATTTTATTAAAAAGCTTTTCTAGTTTTAATGGATTGAAATAAGCAAAGCTGCTTAATCGTCTCAGATGAAAGATGCTAAATAGGGACCGGCCGCGTGGGTCTGTTTGAGTCGGTCCCGCAGCCCGACGTATGTGGGGAGAGGTGGGAGCATCCCGCCAGCTTTGCTCAAGCTGCTTCAGTCAGCGACGCTGCCTCGGTCTGCGCAGACAGCTCCTGGTCCCCAGGCAAAGGGGTCAACGTCAGCAGGACGTGCGGCACCGGCTGCCGTCGCGCCTCTGGCTGCGCTGCCCATCTACCCATGGGTGGCAGCGAGGGCCGAGGATGGGGTCTGGCAGGCATCAGCCCCTGCCCTGGGTTTCGGCCGCGAGGTGCTCCAGCTCTCTGTGGGCCTGGGGACCATCCTGGCATGCTCTGCTTCTTTCGATTGTTTTTAAAGACCAAATAGATGTTTTCTTTTGCCTTAGTAAAAACATCAGCTATTCTGTCTTTATTGCCATTTAATACCGAGATTAGAGCCTCGCAATACCACAGGATATTTTTAAAGCAATGCATTAGTTCATTTCTAAAAAGGATTAGATACCAAGATATGTATTTGTGTTTTCAGGGTATGAATAACAACCAGCTGCAGCTGCCCAGATGAGAGTGGGACTCCAAGCGCTGCCCGGCCGTCCCAGGCCAGGCAGCACCGTGAGCCACGCACAGGGAGCGATCCCTCTTCTCTTTGCGCGAGGAGCACGGCAATGCCCTCTTCTGCTGACAGAGTCCTTGACCGGATCCAGGCTGAACATAGCAGCGTTTGCTTCTGCCCTATGCCTCCATAAATCTTCCTGTAAAATACCCTCCTGCTAGCCAGAGCTAACCTGTCTCTCTCCTGCAGGCTGTGCTCTGGGTTACTGGAGGCTCAGGAACCTCACGGCTTTCTCTCAGCTCTGGATTTCCCTGCTGCCTCCCACCCTGAATCTTTGTAGCTCAGATGGCTGCAGGCGCTTTGCTCTGCATTGTAATCTGGAAGCTGAGCAAGGGAATTAATGAAGCGTTGGGTATAAACTGGTTGCAAATGCGTATTTGCTGATGCGCGGTCACCATGGATGTGGCTTGCAGGTTTCAAACCCCAGGGCAGGTGGACACAGCTCCACGTACGACTATCTTCAACCACCTTGCCTGGTACCAGCCATGGTAAAGCTCAGCCATGCCTCCTCCTGACACCGCACAGCCTGCTGGTGAGCCCTCCCCAATCACCCTTCCTACCCAAAACGGGTCCTGCAAGGGGCCACGCAGCCCCATCCTCCCCACCCCTGCTCCCCCGGCAGCCTGATCTGCCAGTGGCTGTACACAGAGCAGACCTGGGCTGGAAATGCTGACAGTGCTCTTGACAGTTTATGGCCACAAACTCTATTTTCAGCCTAATAAGTTTTTTATATGCTTGGAAAGCTGTCAGTTGAACATCAGCCAGGCACAAAGTACCTGCCATAAAGTGCCTGGACTGCAACCAAACGGGAAAGGTGCTGCTCTGCTTCAGCAAGTTCTTGATCTCAACTGCTTTAGTTGGTTCATTTATTTGGTTTGAGGATCTTGGCTTTAATAATAAAATAATAAGATAAAATAATAATGTCACTGCTTAATAATTTGTGGAAATATTTGCTAAGAGCCTGTTAAATCAGAGCTGGCAACCAGTTTGGATTGGGGCTCAGGAGTGGGACGCTCCGGGGTGCTGCTGCCGGTGCTGGGGTGGGCTGGTCCCTGCGAGGAACCACTGGACCCCAGTGACGAAGGAGAGAGGCTCTGGGAAGGTGTCTGGAGAAGGGTCCCACTCCCTGGGTAGGTTAATTTGGAGATGAGCTGCATGGCCATGACCGCAGGCTCGCCATAGAAACACAGCCACGTCAAACCCTTGGCCAAATGGAGAGCAGGGTCTGATCCTGAGTGTGCCTCTGCTCCTGCTGCGGCAGCGTCGCGATGCTATAAATTACTTTCCTGCATCACAGTCCGCAGGGTTACCAGGAAGGTCAAGGCTGGGGGGCCAAAGAGTCTGGGAATGAATTGCAAATATGCGAGGCTCTTTTGGAGGGTGCCCCGGTGACAGCTTCGCCCCTGTCCTGCAGGGCAGCCCCTGCCACGGCGACACTGCACCGCAGGGATGGGAAAGGTCCTGAACCACTGTGGGGTTTCTGTGGGACATCTCTAGGCGAGTGATGGGCGCTGGCAGGCTGTGTGGCACATCGTAACCCACGTGGTACCCGGTGAGCACCGCGGCCCCTGCTGGGAGCCCTGCGGGTGGCTTCAGTGCCAAAGGTGTCTGCTTGCATGGTCAGTTCATTTACCAGGTCCCCGGGTCCCATGTCACCCTCCTTCCCACGGGAGGACGCAGGGCAGCAGGTCCCACTGCAAGGCACCGCTGGCTGGCTGGGGCAGGAGGCAGCTGCTACCAGCTGCCGGCTCCCGGCTCCGGCAGCGCGTGTGCGTGCCTGCATGGGTGTGCTGGAGGGAGAAACGGTGGTGGCTCCCATCCGACCGGTGAGCTGAGCCGTGCTCCGGGTGAGATTTGACCATGCCGGCAGCCGGGGTGGTGACCTTGTGGCACGGGAGCTGCGGCAGCTCTGTCTGCTGCCCCGGGGCTTTGCTTCCCAGGCAGACAGTTTACAGAAAATGGCTTGGTGTGATGCTAAAAATAACCCTGCAGGAAACAAACTGGCCCCAGCATTTCAATTGGGAAAAATGTATTTTTTAGTAAAACTCAAGATGTCCTTTCCTGTTCTGCCTCTGAAGCTCAGGGAACCGGCGCTGAGATGCTGACTGAGCTTCCCAGCCAGGCACCAACTTATTGCAATGCACTGTTTGATTCCACCAAGATGCATTTTTCTTTCCCTGCTAGCGATGCTCCACAGGCTGGCTCCAGCCACCAGCCTCCACCAGCCAGAAGCGGCTCCGGCTTTGGGGCCACAAGCCATTTCCCAGCCAAGGGAGCTGTGACTTGCCCTGTGAAAATGCTCCCAGCTGCACCATGCTGGAGAGCACAGCAGGTTCCCAGTGAGGAATGAATACAACAAAATGAAAATATTTGTTTTCTCTTACAGTGAAAGCACTGTGTTGGGGCCACATTTCTTCCTCTACCTCAAAATTGCACATTTTACTAAGTCTTGTTTGTATGCAGAGATTTTCCAGCTGCTTCTCTCCAGGCTTTTTTCTGGAAGGATTAACTGGGGAGATGAGACACATCCTCTCTGAATTGCAAATGCAAAGATGTTCCTGTGTGCGCCTCGCCCAGCTGTTTGTGCCCTGCTCCAGCCCTGGTCCTTTCTTTCCAGCCCCGCTCAGGGGCTGTGCGGCGTCCCTGGGGCACAGCGAACAGCGGCACAGGAATCACAGCTGTTCTGGGCATCGGGATGCCAGATCTGCCATGAATTAGTTATAGGGAATCAAATTAGCGCTAGGCTTTTTTGGAGGCAGGCAAACCACCTGAGCCAAATGGGAAAATCAGCCAGATGCTTCTCTGGGTTCTGAAATATTTAACTAACTTTTAGGTCCCTTGTTTGAGTGTCTCTTGGGGTGGGAGCTGAGGCACCGAGATGATGATTACCTGGGCATCCCCCCAGGGCACCTCCACACAGCCAGGTGACAGACTGGGGGCATGGCCATTTTTGGGTTCCTGGCTTGGGAACTGCATTTTAATTGTCCCTTTTATGTAGGAGGATTGGGAGCTGTGAGCTGTCTCCCAGCCCGAGATTTGCAGATGCTGATGCGACTACAAGTCCATCGCTCATCCCTGTGCTGTGCCTTTGGGAGGGGATGCTGCCCTGTACCCCCAGGCTGAGTCTGCTGCTCGGGTTCACCCATGAACCAGCCTCTGCTCCTCACCCATGTGGCACTGGAAAGGAAAATAAACCCTCTTGCTTTCTGTGCTTCTCTTGGGTCTGACCAGAGCTACTGGCAGTAAATCTGGGGATGAGGAATTATGAAACGGAACCCTGGCAAGGAGGGGGAAGAGGCACTGGCACACCCAGGGTGGTTCTTTCACCACCAGCTGTGGCCACAAAATCCAGCTGTGGAGAGATGCCTCATGCTCATCCCTTTGGACAGGTGGGTTAAAACGCAGACCTCTCCCTAATATTTAGTCTCATGGGGCCCCTCTCCTTCATGGTGCACCTTGTGCCGTTGGTGTCTCCGTTCTGCAGCTGGCCCTGGGACAAACCTGCCAGAGTTCTCCCCCACCTCCCAGCTCAGTGCAGTGGGATAGCGGCTATGGTGATGCTACTGTTGTTCCTGCTTTGCACACAGGAAGGTGCTTTTGGAAGGTTGCAGCATCTCCTGCTGGCTGTTGCAGACCCGATAGAGTCTTGGACAGCCCCAGGCACCCAGATGAGCTGCATCCCAAGGGCTCTTTGCATCCCGGGCTCCTCTGGGCTCTCAGCACGGCACTGTGTTTCTATCTCAGCATTGCACACTCTTTTATAGGGGGATTTTTGCCTCCACAACCAAATAATGCTTCATTCGGTGAGAGTGCCTGGCTCTTGGCATCACCACCACCAAACCTAACCCTGAGCACTCCTTTGTGCCAGCAGCTTCCCATTGCCATGGGACCTTCTCACCCTAAATGGCCTGGACCGGAGGCACAGCGGTGCTGCAGTGTGGTCTAGGCTGGTAAGGGCTGACGGGGAGCTGTGGTATGCAGTTCTCCCCCACCTCTGCTGAGCAGCACCTCCGTGTCAGAGCAAAAGCAGCCAGGACAGAGTTAATTTGTCTTCTGCCCTTGGACGTCTGTGCAGCACGGGAGCAGCTTCTCTGAGGAGGAGCTGTGGTGCTACTGAGAAGCCTGGGAGCTTTCTGATGCTCCTTAGGGTAAACTTTTTGTCCACGAGCCCAAACAAGCAGAAGAATTTCACGCTGGCTGGGTGGTGCTCTGGCACAAAGGGCTCTTCAGGGAGCCGGATCCGACCTCAGCATCTCCTGGTTGGTGCAGAGTGGAGGTGTTGGGCAAAACTCAAACTATAGTCTCCCCCAAGGTTGCTGAGAAGGCAGCATAGGCTGTGGTGCACAGAGCAGCTCCTGGGGGGTTTCTTGCTGCCCTGCTCTTTGTGTTGATCCCTGCCTTGAGCAATGAGCAGCACTGATGGCAAGGGACACAGAGGGCTTGCCGCTGGGGGATATTTAGAGGGATAGTCTGAAAAATGACACATCTCTATTAAGCCTGGGCTCACCAAGTCCTCCAGGACAAATCCCTGCCTGCAGGGTGCAGCCGCAGTCGCTCTGTAACGCACATACAAATGCGTGTTACAGCTGCAAGCTGCGCAGCGCCACTGCTGCCGAGCTGCAAGTGCATTCCTTAGCTCTCGCTCTCCCCAGGTCCCACGCTACATGGCATCACCTATTTATAACTGCATGCACTGCAGGAATAATATTAGACTGATGGCCTCACACAGTCACGCTAAACGTTATTCTATTTATGCGATTTGCTCTTCTTCACAAGCCATTGGTCTCCCAGATGCCAAAACACTCCGCATAGCATAGACAAAGACTCAGATTTTTCTCTTTTATTAAAATCTTCACCAATGGCACCCAGTCCCAGGTATATTTACCATTTTTTCCCAGGTCACCTGGAGTAATTGCATCTACTATTCCTTCCCCAGTCTGATCGATATTCTTGGTAAATAAGACAAGCTGTCAGGTCTTTTGTCCCTGTAGCCAGAGGTGCTTTAGCAATAAAATTGTTTTGCTGAAGAAATAAATGCCTCTCACTGAATCTGAGGATGCTGTGACCTTTCATTAGTGACCTGAGTGACTCATCCCTTCTTGTGTGCGCACTGCAGCCTCCCACCATGCCGTAAAAGATGCACCACAAAGGCCTGCTGCCTGGTGCCTGCCGTAACAGGGAGCCAAGACCTGCGGGAGCCTCCTGCTCATGCTGCATCTCCTCCAGCTTCACAAGTGGTCTTCACACCTCTGCTTGGGCCTGGGGGCTCTCACATTGTGGAGACGCCCTGTTTGCACAGCAGGGACCCCGTGCACCATCTCAGTCCCACAGCGATGCCCCTGGCACCCCAGTCCTTGTCTGAGCAGCATCTCCCGCTCCCCTGGGCTGGGGAAATCTCTGACACAAACACATAAGCCCATGTTTTCAGCACAGGGCAGCCAACCCACGCTTGTTTAGCAAACAAGGCTTTAGTGGCCATACCAAGCCTCCTGAAGTGAGGTGGGCGGCCCGGTCAGAGCCAGATTTCAGCCAGAGGCCACGTATCACACACCATGAACTCTATATTCACCGGTGTGGGCAAATCCTCCTACTCCAGGGGGCTAACTTCTTGTCCCTCTGCAGCCAGTAGCTGTTAAACAAGGCCTGGCAATCACTTTGCTGAACTCAAGAAGTGTCTGTGGCTCCTGCGGCACTCACCGCTCACTCCAGCTGCCCACCGCTTGCACACGGGAGCCTCTCGCCCCCTTGCTTTGCTGGGTGCTTCTGGCAACATGGCGGGTTTAATCTCTTTTTTAGAAATCTGTGCAAAGTGGAAGAGTTAAACCGAGTTGAGTCTTATGCATTTAGCTGCTGCTGATAGCGATATTTTCTTCTTGTCGAGTGTTTCGCATGCCAAGAAAAACAGTTTTGCATTTTAGGGAAAGAAAGTGGTTGTGCATCTGTGCATCTGTACATGTGCCTGTTAATTACGCCTGAACAGCTTCCCAGGCCTGTCAGCTCAAAAGTTTTCTTTAACATAACAAATCTTGACTGTGTTTGCAACAAATCCTCAACCAAGAAGGGTTTATTTAATGAAGCAAGAAATGCTGCCAAATTTCCAGGCTTGATCCCAATCCCATTAATATCAGCAGGAGGGTTCCCACCATGTTTGGTTTGTTGGTTGGATCTAATCTGAGTAAGGGAGTTAAAATTCTGTGTTCGGGTCAGATTTGCAGACAAGTTCATTCCTCCATGTTGCTGTGCCAGAGAGTCTGTGGGAAAAACAGACAGTACAGGTGGGATCCCTCCTGCCTGATTTTAGGCACCTTCAAATCCAGCAACAGATAGCCAAGGGAGGAAGGGAGGAACATTTAGAGCATCTTAAACCAGGAGCCCAAAAGAGGTGAAATTAATTTATTTCTTCCTGCAGAGCCATCTCACCTCATAAGGATGTTCAGTTTGTGTAAAGAAACCCGACAGCACTGGAAGGTCTCTGCAGCAGAGGGGAAAGGACCTTGCTCAACGCCAGCCCTGAGAGGGTGGGTGCCGACCCAGGCACTGCCGCACGTCTTCGGCTCCGGTCTTCTCCATGTGCTTGTGCCAGCCAGGAACCGAGGCTGATACCCAGGTCAGGATGCAACCATGGCACAGCAACCCCGGTGGGCACTGACCCCCTCCTGCCAGCAGCAAATGCTTGTGCATGGCCCTACCAATGGCTGGCAGAGCTGCTGGGAGAAGGGGAAGGGGGAATATGGCAGCTCCCCACCTTCCCTGTCCCCTCATCCACTGCTGAAACACACACTACCTCCTCGCCTGCCCATGCCATGAGTGGGGACGGGCACAGAGCAAGAGCTGCCCATGCTGGCTGCCCCAGGGACAATCCCACCCCTCTGCTCCCAGGGGATAAAGACCACTGGGGAGGTTTTGAGGGGTCAGCAGCGCCCACCCAGCAGTGACCATGCACCTGGAGCGTCCTGCAGAGAGCAGCGGCTGCTCTTTGCGAGGGAAGGAGCCTCCCTTGACTCGGGGAGCTGGAGGAAGGACAGCTGCTCTGCTGCTCCACCACCAGCTGCGACAGCCAGCTGCGCAGGCTCATGTGCCAGCGGTTGGCCCTTAATTACACATAAGCTAATAAAGGCAAGGAGGTCATTTCTTCAATTCATAAGGGGAATCAGCATTGTCTGAGAATCAAGGGGACTGCAAAGCATAAGATACCAAAACCCCTGTATCTCAGGGGCATCAGCTGAACACACAAATCCTTAATGGCTTTTGCTGATTTGACAGATGCAGGGCACAGAAAAATGAGCAGATTTATGGCTGCAACCGTCCCTGGGGCTCAGAGATGTTTCTCGGGATACAGATCTTTAAATCATCATTAACAATGACATGAGGGGGGCACTGTAGAAGACAGAATTGGGCACAGCAATGCAGGGGGTGAGAGCAGAGTTTGCTGGTGCTTTCTATGCAGCTCTTCCTCCCCGGGGATGCAGTGATGCTTTATGTCAATCAATCATGCGCAAAGTGGGTGCAGTGACAGGGTGTGCAGCTCCTATGGGCTGTGGGGAGCTGAAGCTGGTTCTGTCAGGAGCTGTAGCATCTTGGATCCATGTGGGAAGATGGAAGAGCTGGGCAGCTTTTGGAGGCGTGGGTATTTTTTTGGGAAAGGAGGAGAGGAGTTCAGAGCTCTGGAGAAGCCCAGATCTGGGGAGTGCGTGCAAGGAGCAAAGGCTGGATCTGATCCCAGTGTCCCAAAGATCTTCCCTACTGCAGAGATACAAGAACATCTCATTTGGGAATTTAAGCTTTGTCTTTGGGTTTCCTCTGGATGAGGGGGGAGCTGAAAGTTTCAGGGCTTTGCTGGAGCCCTGCCAGGTGCTGAGCAGACTCCAGGGACCTACCTTAGTGCACGCCTGGCCCAGCACTGCTCTCCGCTGGCTGCCTGCAGCCTCGCCACGCAGGCAGGCAGTGCTCCCGCAGCTCCCGTCTGCAGAGCCCTAGGAAACTCGCCACCGCTCCCTGCAGCAGGCAGGCCAGCTGGCTCCTGTGGTCCTGTAAAGCTTTATAAGGAGCCAGATGACTCACGACTGAAAGCATTAGGTGTTTATTTGCACTTTAGACTTATTAACTCCACCTGAAAGCCAGTTATGGCTCCCTCCGCACAGGAGCAAAGGTGAGTCTGTGCAAGGAAGAGCCGACCATGATAAATATCAGGCTTTGGTCTGAAGAGTGCAGCGTCTGTGGGTGAGCACTTTCTCAGAAATCTGCTCCCTTTCAGCTGAGCTGCAATACCTGCTGTTGCAAATCACATTGCTCCTTTCACAAGGACCAAAACGTTCAAGCTGTCCATGGTGGGGAAAACCAAGACCAAAACCCAAAATGCCGCTTGGGAGCCTCTGCTCCCCCCAAAGCAGATATCCCCACCACCCCCTCTGGCAATGGTGCATGGACTGCCCTCGCCAACAAATCTTGCTTTCACAAGCCTTCAAGCCAGAGTTGCCTGTCTCTTTTTTTTTTTGTGTGTGTGTCTAATTTTTAATAGACCTGCCTAATTCCCTCGCAAGGCTGGATGCAAGAATAAGATGCAGTCACCCACCTGAAGATTTCAAAACTCTCCTGGGACTTGCCTGCTGAAAGGAGCGGTTCAGGCTACTGCAGTCATTCACCTTGCAAAAAAAGCCCCAAATCCAACCAACAGCCTCCAGAAACTTTAAAATGCCAATTTGTTGTTGTCTGCTATGTGCTCCTCAGAAGAGAGTGAGTAATGCTAAAATTCTTTTTTCTTCTGTGAAGGAGGTGGGCAATAGAGGATAACACAGCTCCTGAAGCAGCTCAGTCACCCAGGAACAACTAACCCAGTAACTGGCACAGCTTAGTCATATATTTAAAAACTGGTATTTTTATGAATATTTCCATTTCCAAAGCAGTTCCCCCCTGCAAAAATTCACCCACTCAGCTCTCCTGTGGCACAGGGAGTTAATTACTGGTACCCTCTCCTTGAGTGAAGGAGGGAATCCTGTTCCAAACAACCTGTCCAGCGGGGGAGAGGGGATGCAGCTGGAGGACAAGGCATCGTTCACGCAAATCTCTCGTTCACTGAGGAGCTCGATGAGTGGCTGGGGATCCAGGGGGATGTTAACCAGCCCTGAGCACTGCACTGGACGCTGGACTGAGAAATACTTCAGGACTGGAGTAAGTGCAACGTTTCTCTCTTTCCATCTCCAGGCAAAATGGTTGGGTTGAGTAGCTTTGCTCTAAAACCCAGTCCCAGTTTGCTCTCTGATGCTGGCAGCCCTGTCTGTCCCTTGTGTGAGATTGGAACCGCCAATGCTGCAGTCACCATCTCTCTGCAAAACAGGCATCAAGGTGGGGGGAGGCTGCTCCCAAGAAGGGGCCAAGCGCAAACTGAAGTGGTGCATCCTTTGGAGGGTACCTCAGAGCTCATCAGAAGCCTCCTCCTCCTCACAAAGAATGATGCTTATCTTCTTCTCCTCATTCATCTGGCAAGGCATTTTCGTCCTGAAGGAGAACCCCAGGGACTCGCTGGCTCCTTGGCAGATGGTCCTCATACGTGACATGCAGTCTTCACTGGTCATCACATAGAGCAGGGGGTTGAGGGCACTGTTGAAGCTGGCCAGGCCCCGGGTCACCTGGTAGGAAATATAGATGTTCTTTAAAGCCTGTGTGCAGGAACCTTGGAGCTGCCAGCCTCGAGACAACAAGTTGAGGTTTCTGAAGATGTGGTAGGGGAGAAAGCAGATGGAGAAGAGGACCATCACGAGAATCACCAGTCTGATGCTTCTCCTCTTGAGTTTGAGGTCCACGGTATCATTCCTGCAGAGCACCACCACCACGTGGCAGTAGCATCCGATGATGATGAGGAATGGGATGATGAACCCAGTCACGGTGACAGCTGCAGTGTACGGCAAGTAAATGCCCAGGTTCTCGTGCCCTGTTGTGTCGTGGCACCGAGTCCCCATGTCATCCACCTTGCTGAAGGCGAAATTGGGAGCTACCTGCACGATGACCCACATCCAGACCATCATGCTGAGCCATGCAGAAGAGGTTGCTCCCTGGCACCTGCCCCGTGCCTTCAGCGGGTGCACGATGCCCAGGTAGCGGTGGACGCTGATGCAGGTGAGGAAGCCGATGCTGGCGTAGAGGTTGAGGTGGAAAAGGCCCCGGGTGATGCGGCACCAGCCCTGCCCGAAGAGCCACACTCTGCCCTGCAGGTAATAGCTGACGAGGAAGGGCAGCGTGCTGACGTACAGCAGGTCGGCCAGGCCCAGGTTGCCCACCAGCAGACCGAGGGGACTGTGGGCACCCCGCCGGGACCCGGTGCAGAGGTGCCACAGCCCCAGCCCGTTCCCCACCAGCCCCAGGGGAATCACTACCAGGTAGACGGCGGGCAAGAAGTGCTGGGTGAAGGTGGAGTCCACGGTGCACAGGGCTCTGCTGCCATTGCCGGGCCACGGGGTGAGAGCCTCCGCGGCCATCGGGCGCTGCGGTGCCCTGCCCACGGTGGCGTGGCTGCTCCCGGGGAGGTGCTGGTTGCGGCAGTGCTCGGAGGTGCCGGTGCCCAGCGAAGCGGTGCCGTGGCAGGGGCGTGGCGGCACGGCTGCGCCGTGCCCGGAGCCAGCCCTGGCAGCGTGGCGTTCCCCAGCACGGCTGCGGCTGCCCTCACCTCCCCGTTCTTGCCAGGTCTGGGCCGGGGGTTTTGGGGTGCAGGGCTCTCCCCCGGAGCGCAGGGACGATATGGCGAAGGCTGCCCCAGCGGAGAGCCTCGGCGTCCGGCGGCTTCCGCAGCTCCCTCAGTGCCTGCCAGCCCACTGAGACGTTTATAGCCTTACGCCAAGGACACGCAGGCCCCGGCTATTTCGGATACCATGCGTGCCGGAGGGAGCGGGAGGAAGGGAGCAGGGAGGCGGGACAGGGGCTCCGCCTCAGAGCGGTGGGAGATGTCTGACGATGGGGGCCAGAGCCCTCAGCCTGTTGCTGTTCTGTCCCACTCGGGGTGAGGAGAAACCCCCCATCATCCCTCCAGGCCAGGGGCTGGAAGCCTGCGCCAGCCGGTGCCGCAGGCAGTGCCAGCAGGCACAAGCGTGCCAGGCTGCCTGCTCCCAGCGTAGGCAGCAGCAAGCCCCGCTGCCTGCCGGACAGCACACAGCAACAACCTGCTCTTGCAGGTTGCCTACTTCTGTATCCCTCCCCAAACACAAAAATCCTCTTTCCCCTCCTCCTTTGAGCGGTTATGACCCATGCAGGGAGGAAATGCAAGACAGGCTGTGACCTTCCTCTCCAGATGCCATGCAGAAGATGTCCAGGTACTGTGAGGTTGGGGCAAGAGCTAAAACCAGCGACCCCAAAGAGGTCCCCCAAGGAAAGCCAGCCCCCGTTTGCATTGCTGAGCAGCTGCTGCTGTGCAAACAAAGCCAGAAATAACCTTGTCACCAGGCACAGGAGTAAGCAGGCAATCAGAAGGGAAAAGGTTTGCTCTGGCAAGCCACAGGGCAACGACCTTGGCAAAACAATCTCAGGTGAAGGGCTGGGCCGAGGAAAGGCAACAGCCAAGCACTTTCCTGGAACTTGGCCTAAGGAAGGGGGTGGGAAGACACTGATATCTCATCTGCCGGAGGGGCAAGTCCTGCTGAGCCATGCTGATTGCCCTTCCCTCCTGGGGAGCAGCCAGACATCTTCACTGGACCATACTTGGGCATGGCAGGTCGGGGCCAGCACAGGGAAGCCCAAGCCATGGGCTGGTAGTAGCTGCTTATTTTGAGCATCAGTGCATTGACAAGGAAAGTGTTTGATGGAACAGATAAACGATGGGAAAGGCTGTATGTTATTTCCTGCCTACGTGATAAAATGGAGCAACCACAGGCGTGCCCCGAGAGGTGAAGCTTAAAAGCTGTTTCCATGGGTGAGGATACGGCTTTTCTGAGGTTTGCAGAGGCTGTGGTGGAACTGTGCTCCTGGGGTCGCAGAGGGGGGGGTCCGTGGTGGTTGACCCCTCAGGAAAGCAGTCCATCCTGCCCTGCTCCTGCCCCCTTCACCTCCCTGCATTTCAGCTGCCCCTGCAGCCTGCGGCTGGGGTGGCACTTGCAGAGCAACTTTATGGAGGTACGGAAGTGCAGCGAGATGAGAGGAACAAACTGGGAGTGTCCCCATTTGTCCCAGAGCATCAACCGCTGGGGAAACTGAGGCAGGGACAGCAGCTGGCTGGGAGGACTGCTGTAATCACGGGAAGGGTCACAGGCTGCTCTGAGCACTGTCGGCAAAACTTTCTCTGTCCCCAAAATGATGGCTTAGGGCTGGGTGCCCCCTGCCATGGGGACGGAGGAGCAGGGCAGGGTATGGGGAGCACTGTCCGTGCCCAGCTGCAGCCCCGTGCCCTCCATATCTCCTGCTCCCTGGCCCTGTTGGAGGCACGCACGCAGCGGCGCGGCTCCTCTCTCATGCCCACCTCGTGTGTGTTTAAGGTCTTCACTTGACCCATGATTTCACTCACAGTAGAGGTGCTACCACCCAGCTCTGCCTGAGTACCCTGTATTTATTGGGATGCTCCCCCTGTTCCCAGCTCCGGCACACGGCAGCGATGCTGCTGCCAGTGCATCCAGGGCAGCGTGAGAGCACAGGGCTGGGATGGCTCCTGTGGGTAGCAAACGTGTAACCTGAGTGATGGGCTTTCAGGCAACTAATTCAAGGCTCTTCACCAACAGCAAAAAAAGGGCCTTGATCTACTTTTTTTTATTGAGCACTGCACTCTTGTGCTCAGGGAGGTATGTGACAACATTTAGCTTTAATGAGGAACTCATCCAGCCCTTTCTCAGCCAACTCCATGATTTTAAAAATCATCAGTCATGAGAATGGCTTGGAAAAAAAATTCTGATGCATGTTGTTTACTCATGCAGCAGCGCACAGTTTCTCCTTCAGCTGCTGTGTGTGCTTGCGCTAAAATGAGCTGTGATCTGTTGCTCACTGCTGCTTCAGGAATGTGGTTGTCAAATCGCATGCCTTTTATTTGTGCAGATGTGGCAGTATGCCTTGAGGACAGGGGTTAGTTGCCTTGTTGGTTTTGGTTTTGTTTTTTTTTTTATCTTTACAGGTGACCATAATCATCTGTGGATGGCAGAGATTTACTGCCCCACAAGAGCAGGCAAAGCTCCGGACCCACTGTGTCAGAGGCTGCAATAAACATGATCCTCAAATAACTGCATGTTTCCAGGGTAGCAGGGCTTTAGAGGGAACAGCAAATATTGTGAGACTGGCAGTCAAATTGCAAGACCTGATTTCCCTGTATTCTTAGGAAAAAATAATTCTGATTTATTTGGATTCATTAACTCATTATTTAGATGTTTTCTGCTTAGTGAATCAGAGAGAAATGACTTTGTGCAGAAAAAAAAAAAAAGAAAATTATAGCAGAGGTGCTTTGAGTCATTTCTGTTGGAGATGAGAATTGTATGTTGCTGCTTAAAAAGTGACCTTTTGATTTTTAGCATCACCCAGAGGTGGCTGGGTAGGATTTGGGGGGGTGAGAACCCTGGCAGCACTCTCTGCTGGCAGCTCGCCTGGCCTTGGTGGCCATGTCCCAACATACTGAAACAAGAACTGGCTTAAAACCCAGGATTTTCAGTACACAGAACATGTCATATCCATGTCAGTCGAGGAACACTGTGGTTTTAAAGTCTACATGAGCCTTGTGTCACCGCTTTTTTGGCACGGCCATCACAGAGGTGAAAAAACCAACAAAAGCTGCAGACTGGGCCACTTTCATTCTGCGATTTGCTGCCTGCCGGAGGTTCACTGCGTCCCCTGTATCAACCTGAATTAATTTGTATTCAGGCAGAGCACCAGATGATCACAGTAAATAATTCTCTTTGTAAGCAATGTTTTACTGCACGAACAGTGAGATTTCTTTTTTTTCTTTTTTTTCCCCCCAAGAGGTGACTGAAAAACATCCTTGACTTTAATTTTATTTTCAGCACTTGCAGGGGCCAGGAGAGTGGGCAGACGGCTGCCTTGGCCCTGCTGCCTTTCCTGCTGCTTGTGGGGAGGCTTTCCTCCAGGCAGGAGAGGGGAGCTCCCTCTGCCATTCAGCCTTTTGCCCCTGCACCCCTAAATCTGCCCCGGTATCGTGCTGGCCTGGGTCGGGAGGACAGTCGCTGGTGACGATGGTGGCATGATGCTGGGGACATCCTGGTTCCAGGGTGAGCGGAGGAGGTGTGGGGCTGGTGGGAGGAGGGACGAGTTACAGGGGAAGAATTTGGGCTTTGGTTTTTGGGAGGCTGAGACGAGGCATGGCCTGGTCTGTGCCTGGGGCTGCAGACCCAGCAGTGACACAGCCGGTGCCATGCTGTGCTCTCATGCATATCCCGGCAGTGAGTGGAGACCCCGGCACTGCTACGGCCAGGGTCGGTTCCATTGGCAGAGCGGCTGGAGCTCATGGCTGGGTAAAGGCAAAGGGGCAGAATTTAATCCAGGATATAATATACTGTAATAATGTTTTCAGTGCTTTGATTCACATTTTTTTTCCTTTTTATTTTCTTATTCTAAGCAGCCTGAATGGAGGTGCCTCCCAGCCACCCCGTCCTATGTCAGGCCTTTCCTGCAGCAGCCGAGCTGGCTGTGAGCAGCAGGGCTCCCGAGGGCTCACTGGAGCCCTGCTCACCCACACAGACAGGCCCAGACAAGCTCCATACCTAGATGAGCACATCTTTATTTTCAGTTCCACGAATACACATCTAAACTGTCCATATCTCGCCTGAACACGTCACCTAAACCGCTGTTCCTTTCCAGTTGCCCTTCTCACCCCACCGTGGGATGTGCATCCCCTCTGCACGCTTGTGCGAGGCCGTTAGAGGGCATTTGGGTTTCATTTTTCAATCACCCAGAAGGATTATTGCTGTGAGAAAGTAAAGGCAGAGCTGCCGAGAAGCTCTCCTGCGCTGACTCTTGCATAGCTGGAGCAGCTCCAACCCATCGGGAGACGGCCCCGACTCATCTTTGCAATTTGTTTTCTCTTTTTCCTGCTTTTCTTTTGGCCTCGGCTCGCGGGGTATGTGCTTGGATGGCAGGCGGTATGTCTGGTGCTGCGGAGCGGTGTCTCCTGCATCTGAGCTCCTCGCTCACTGAAGCCCTGCCAAACCGCCAGCGCTTTGGAGAGGAGGAGGCCAGGCGGAGCAGGAAGGTTCATGTTTATTCTGGAGGGATGTGGGGAAGGTGAATTAGAGCTGCCATCAGGAGGACATCTCTGCCCATGCCCAGGAAGGCGGCTGCTGGATCACGGGGTGGATATCGTGGGATGGCTGAGCTCATGGACGGTCGAGCTGTGCAGCTTGGCGCAGCGGTGACTTGTGGTGCACAGCCTGATGTACCTGCTCCTTCCCTGGGGGGGCAGGGTGTGAGGGGTCCCACTGGGGATTTGGGCTTCCCGATGCTGGAGACGGTCTCTCTCGCAGCCCCTGCAGAGCAAAGCTGCATGTGTGGCGTGGTGGAGGTGCTGCATCGCCTCTCCAAAAGCCCCACTGATCTGGGAAAGGACCAATTCCCAGTTTCTTGGGTGGATTCATGCTCGTGGCAGGGTTTCCCCATTTCCCATTATATTCAGCCTAAGAAAGTCAGGGATGCTGCACAGTAACCCTGCCTGGAGCAGCGGGGTGCACAGAGGGGACAGAAGCTGCATGACATGGGGATCTTGTTCTCTATTTCCACCCTCCTTTGCAGCCAAAGTCCATCAGTTCTTCCTCAGTTTCCCAAGGGATGCGTCCTCCGTCTCCATCAAAACCACAGTGCCGTGGGCTTGTGCCAGACTCTTTGCCAGGATGAGGCGTTGGCTCCGGGATGCGACCAGGGTGGGCATGGCTACAAACGACCTCCTCTTCCCCTCTGGAAAGGCAGAGCGGAGAGTGATGGAGAGATGGAGCGGGGTGGTGGCATGTCCCCCACGTCTAGAGAGCAGGGGCATGTGGCAGTGCAGGTGCCTGGCCCTGGAAAGTGCCAGCTGCATGTGAGCAAGGCAATTTTGCACTGTGTCTGCACTGGGGTTCTGCCAGGCTCATTAAAGGGGTGGCAAAGCCCTGCCACTCAGGCATACCTGGGGAGCCAGGCAGGAGCTGCAGATGCACCTCCAGCCATAGCAGCAGGTTGAGCCCACCTGTGTGGCTCAGGGTTGTGTGGGATCCACAGTGCTCTTGGATTCAGACATCCAGAGACCTCAAAATTCAGGTCTGCACCTGCCATCAGATAGCTGTTTTCCAAGTGCAGTTCCAGGAGATGGTTTATCTGTCCCTGAGACGCATTCAGCTCATGGCTAGAGAGGGTGATGGGGTGCCCACAGGTAATTGGGGGTCCCATGGCTCATGTTGGCTGGCATTTCCCTTTCTCAGTCAAACCTATTGCCCAGAGACACCGGCTTCACTGAGGCCCTCACTTACCGCCGGGGATGCTGCCGGCAGAGCCGGGCACGGTCTGGCCATGCAGAGCCGCCTCTGAGTCTCCAGCCTGCAGTAGCGGTTCTGGTTGGAGACGCGGGTAGAAAAGCCCATGCCGCAGGTGGCTGAGCAGGCGCTCCACTCCGTGCCCCACTCCTGGCAGGGGTACGGCAGCAGTGGGGTCGCTGCCCCAGGGGCTGGATTAAAAGAGATGAGGGGAAGAGGGTGGTTGGAGCCAGGTGCCATGCAGCATGCCCTCTGGGTGCTGCAGGCATAGCCTTGCATCGCGGGGAAATGAGGTGTCTTCTGTTTGATAGTCATTGTCTGGGGTGAAGGGACCATCCACAGAGACCTGTGTGAGCATCCCCTTGCTGGCATGTCCTGCATCTTACCTGTCCCAGCATCCTGGAGTAGGTGCCGGTCTCGGGCCTCGCAGATCCACTCCGGGCAGCACTTCCCTGGGACCTCCACGCGCCGTGGGTAGGGGCAGTCTGGGGTGGGCAGCCGGACGTCCTCCTGGCAGAGCGGGATGCAGGTGAAGCCCCCATCCAGGCAGCGGCACTGGAGTTTGCAGCTAGGCTGGAAAACCTCCCCGTCTCGATAGACTCGGCCGTTCACCTCGCAGCCCTCCTCGCTGTCTTCAACTGCAAGCAACGCCCAGGGAACCCGTTAGGCTCAAAGTGACAGAGATGTGGATGCCGAGCAGACTGCTGGGGGAAACAGTGGGGCTGGCAGGGAGGTACTGAAATGGGGGGCCACAGAAGTGACTGAGAGGTGTGTGGGGTAGACCTGAGTTTGCAGCAGCATCACCCAACCTCCTCCTCTTCCCTATGTCCTCTCCTCATCTCTCTGTATTTTCAAAGCAGCAGCTCACCAATTGGTGAGAAACCTGCTGCCCTTTGGCTCTGACCCTGCCTTCCAGGATTCTTAGGCTAGGAAAGGTTTCTCTGAAATTTCTCTGTAGGACCCTCAGACTCCAGCCCTAGCAGGGTGACTGCAGCATCCTTGGGACCCCTGTGTCCGTCCCCACTCAAACCACTCTGAAACTCCAGTTGGCGAATGGCACGAGAGTTGGCTGGAGCTGCAACACAGCCCCACAGCCAAGCTGCGTGCATCAGCCTCGGTTAAGCTGCTTTTGGAGCCTTAACTGCTTCCCTGAAAGTGTTGCGGGATGCCTGGAGCTGGCTGGGCCCCTGGCCGGAGCTGGGGTGTGTGCTGGGCTTGGGCACAGGGGTATTCCCGGGGGGAGCGGGCACCCCTCTGCTCACAGTTGCAGGTGGCTCCTGTCCCTGCGGGCGCCGCACTGTAGTCACAGACGAGGCCCTGGCTCTGGTCGCAGACGTGGAGGAAGTCGCAGGGCTCTCCCAGGCGCCGGGCGCAGATCTTACAGCACCCACAGCCATCCAGGACCAGGGGGGACCCGCGGGGGCAGCGGGGTGGCACCCAGGGGCAGTAGCATGGTCTCCGGCACAGCTGGGCACACACCTGTGGAGGCAAAGCCATCACTGATTCACTGCAGGTTGTTTTTTGGCTAATGGCTGCTATTTCACTGGGACAGCCAGGTAATCCTCCCTCAGTCATGGGGGCAGGCTTTCAGTGGAGGGTGGCTCTGAAAAGCCGTGGGAATATGGCAAGGCAGCCTGAAAAGCTGTTGTCCTCTACAGGCACAGTGTGGTGGGCACTCGTGGAAACCAGGGAGAATCAGGGGTGCTCAGCACTCTGCAGGATGGGAAGTTAAACGCACCACTGCTCTGATACAAAGGAGGATGGAGCTGCAAAGAGGATCATCCCAGGTAGCGGTGGCCATTTAACGGGGGCTGGCAGCCCCGGGGGCAGCTGCACGCTGCCCTAAGCAGCCCCATGGGAGGGAGGGAGGCGAAAGCAGCCTGCCCCATGCCTGCTGCTGGCGCAGTGGGTTGCGCCCAGCTGGAGATGTGGCTCCGCGGGGGCTGAATGCACATTGGGAGGGCACAGCACCTCACTTCAGTCTTAACAGCTCTCATTCATGCCAAGAAACAGGCCATCGCATTGGCAGCGGGGGAACTGAAGCCAAAGGAACCTCACTGCATTCCTTCCCGGTCTGGCTGCCTTCTCTGCCGGTCCCTGGCTGCAGCATTCCCTGCCTGGCCTGGCCCGCTGGGTGAGGAGCCCTCAGATAGGCATGTTTTCAAGACAGGGAGCTACATTCCCCTCCCGGCTAGACTGAGCGATTACTTCAGCAGGGCTGTGCTGGCTCAGCCAGTTGTTTGCCAGGGCTGTGCCTGCGGGAGCTCACCTGAGCAGGTAGGTGTTTATATCCACGGCTCATTCTGCTTGCACAATTACCCTGGCACAAAGAGCTTTTGCAGGCAGCGCTCGTGCTCCTGTCGCGTCGTATCTGACAGGGCTGTTGCATATAGGGCCAGGAGCCAAGTGAGTTGGCTCATTCGTTTGGAAGTGAAATTTTTGCCAGTACTGCCCTAACAGTGTGTGCACGCGTGAGCCCCACGCAGCAGCTCCGAGCCGCTCTCCGGGAGCCCTGCCGCTCTGCCTGCTGCACGGCCAGCACGTGCAACGCAGGCAGCAGTTCAGCAAAAGTGCAACCAAGAAACTCAGCCCTGTGCAGGTCCAGAGACTGGTGTCTCTGCTAAGCCTGCCAAAAGATCATTGGGTTCAGCTGGACCATGTGGATTTTAGATACCGTTTTTCTTTCTCTTTTAGTTTCTCCCGGTAGCATCAGGTCTGACATGACCAGTTAGACAGAGAAGGTGGCTGCTGGTGGGCTATCTGTTCCCCATTTGCAGCAGTTCAGATGTTGTTTATGTTTTTATACTTCTACAGAAGTATCAGTGCCAGAAGATAAAATATATCCAAAATGGGCTGAGAAATCTGGGTCTTATTCTAGTTTCACCAATGAGCAGCATTATCCGTGTGGCAGAAATCAGAGAGACATTCATGGCAGGCACCAACGGACTGGCTCTGGTGGCCATATTTGGGCTGGAGACACGAGGGCCCTTAGTGATTCTCCAGGCACTCGTGATCGCCTGGGGCAGGAGTATTTTCTCTGTCACAGCTTACCCAGGCAGCCAAGGGCATTNAATCACAACAACCCAAATCCTGCGAAGGCATTGGCTTTGCATGAGCATCCCAGGGAGAGGGGGAGAGCTGAGTAATGCCGAGGCCGGTGCTCGCTGCTTGGCCCCCTGCCTTGGGAGCCTGGGCAGGAACCAAGGAGTCTGCAGGAGCTGCTACCGCGGAGCTGCTGCTCGCAGGGACACATACCACAGCCCTGGGTGCGGGAGAGCTGCAGGGATGGGGCGAGCAAACAGAGCGCATTGCTGTCATTCCTGCATGCTCCGTGGACTTGCACAACAGTCGCATTTGGCCCATGGACTTGCTTAAGTGCAGATTTCTCTCTCAAGCACAGCTCTGCCCCTGTGGGACTGCATAAATACAGCCTGTCTGCCAACCGGAGTTAGCCACCGAGCTCCTTGTAACACCCCAGTCCTCCCTGCACCTCACTTTGCAAGAACCGGGTGCTTCCCCCACCAAGGCTAAAGCCGCCCCAGGGCCCCATCTCCCTTACCTTGGAGAGGATGCAGAGGAGGGAGAGGAAGAGGAGCTGCTTCTCCAGCTGGAGCCTCATGCTGCTCTCCCCTCCACCACTTCAGCACATCACCCCCCAGGCAGTTTGGAGGCAGTGGCGTGTTCGCAGGTTTTAAAGCCCCGAATAGGTCCTGCTGGTGTTTATACTCTCCCCGCTCTGATGTCACTCACAGGCTCCAATATAAACATGAGTAGGTTTGGACAAGCCTCAGCATTTTCTTTTTTTTTCCTTTTTTTTTCCAGCCCACATTCCAGCTGCCATTTCCACTCCCCTAAAGGTGAGAACGTGCTGTCCGCTGCGACAGTGAGCGAAGGGAAGGGACGCTCTCCCCGGGAAGCTCTGAAGAGGGGCTGGGGAACCAGGCTGGTGGGGTGAGCTGGCTCCTTGCTGCTAGCCATGACTGGGAGGGAAGGTCCATGCCCCTTCCTACTGATCAAGGTCTGCCCAGACAGAGCCAGCGTCTTTCTCCTGGGATATGAAGGGTTTGGTGGGGCTATCCCTGCTGCCACCCTGGGACATTGCTACGGCCAAGCAGGAACCGGGCACCCATTGCTATATTTTATGCTGAGTGCAGCGCATGGCAGGCTGTGGGAGAGGGGTGAGCTGCCCACGCTGTACAGAGCCCTCAGGTCAAGGGCAGGATCCTGCCCCTCCATCGCTGGGGACAGCGTATGACCTGCTTTTGATTGCCAGCAGCTCAGGCTACAGCAGTTTGCCAGGCAAGCTCTCCAGGCAGTAGAGGTGTGATTCCCTTCTCAGTTTCTCTGGCGCAGCAAGAGCAGGAAAGGGATTTGCTGTGGTGGTGGTGCTGCCACAGCACCCCCGGTCCTGCACGGGGCTGCAGCTGCCCAGGGAGGTTCCTGGGGCACCAGGGAGCGGATGCACATCGTGTTGCATTACCCCGGGGCTGGTATGTGATGCAGAGAGGGCTGCAGCCTGGCCTTTGCAGAAACACTGCTGATTTCAAACCTTGTAAACCCCAATTCAACTCCTGAAAAATTATGGCTGGCTTAAGCAACCATGAGAATTTAAAATCCAGTTTCAAGGAAGAGGAGCGGGTGCTCAGCATTTGCCTGCCAATGCTTTACCACTTTTCAGTCTGCCCTGTGCAAGCTTTCCTCGTGGCCACTGTGTCTGGGGACTATAGGCTGGTTCTTAGGAAAGAAAAAACTGAACATCTCAGGACCTCCAGGAAACTGAGCCCCTTCTCCACATTCCCATCCCCCAGACCTTATCACAAGATGTAAGAAGGGGAATTTGTGAGTCCAGAGCTTGAAGGAAAGGTCTGAGCTCACATGAGGATGCAGGGTGCCCTGCAGCTCTCCCCAGCCCCTCTCCTGCACCCCCTCGCAGGCAGGACGTGGGCTGGGGGCTAGGAGCACTGCTTCTGCCCTGGCCCAAGGGACGGACCTGGCAGCTGCACACAGACTCATGCAGGCATGATGAGAACTGCTGCTGTATATCATATATTATGATATATGTTGACAAACACATAGGAGGAGCTGGGTGCTGTATAAGCAGAGGACTGAAATTATGCAACCAGGAATGATGCCCCATCCCTCCCTCCAGCCTTTTTCCCCTTCCTTTTGCTTTTGCTTTTGCAAAACAGGTCCTCAGTCCCCCAAGCAGCAATCCCGACCTCAGTTCCGCTGCTTGCCATAGCCTGGAAGCCAGGGCACGGAGCAGGGAGGGCAGAGCCCAGCAGGGAGGAGCGCTCAGAGCTCTTCCATTACCACCCTGATTCTCCACTTTGGTTTTGTTTCGTTAGCTGCAATCAGTCTGTTAACGAGGTCATGGAAGCTTGTGGAAATACCAGGCCACCTTCCAAAGGCTGCTGTCACTTATCCCGGCACTGGAGTCTCCACTCCTCGTGGAGGAGCCTCAGGTCCCTGCATCGCCCAAGCCCTGCCCGTCGCAGGGGAGCCATGAGGACCGCACATTGCTCCGTCCTCGCTAGCAGGGGGTTCAGGCCCTACTGGCGGAGGCTCACAAGACAGAAGGTTTGATGCCAACGGCTGTAGGCGCATCTCGTGCTGCTGTTTTCTCCTCGGCTCCCCGGAGCTGATGCCCTCCCACCGACCGCCGTGTTTCAGATGCTGCGGCTCAGCCAGATGTCCCAGAGGCGGCTGCAGTGCCTCTATCAGTAACAGCTTGAGAGCAGCCAAAGCGCTGATCCAGCCTTGCTGCAGGGGGACGGGGAGTTCAGTTAATTATTCCAGGCTTGTGTTTATTAGGGACTCCTGATTATTAATGGGCTTGACTTCATCTCCCAATTGGAAATCAGGTGACAGTGCTGGTAAGGGAAATAAAAACCTCTCATCGCCCTCAGTGAGCCGCTTTGGGAGCAGCCGATGCCCCCATGTGTGAGGCCCTGGGGGGCAGTGGGGCACCCCCCAGCGAGGGCTGGAGCTCAGGGCTGCCCAGGGAGCCCGCTGCCTGCCCTCCTCTGCATACGGGTTCGGCTCTTTGGGGTGGGGACCCTTTATTTACCCTCTCCCCCAGCTTGGGACAAGAGGGGACGTTGCTTCCCGCCCCCCCGGCCCTGATGTCACTGAGATTTTGCTGCAATAAGGTGACGTCACTGGGATGGTATGACATCACCAGAAAGCCATCAGGGCTCAGGCAGCACCTAGTCAAGCAGCCGGACAGGGGACAAACCCACAGCTGCCCATACTTCAGATGGCGTCGGCAATCCCTGGTGGTACCTCACTGCGTTTTGAGAGTGCCCAGAGCAGCTGGCTGGAGGGGTACCCACAAAGGCCGCTGTGACTCTGCCTTTCCGAGGAGGGTTTTCCGTGGGTGACATGGGCTTGAGCTTCTCTTCTGGCTCTCGGGGTCCCACGTGCCTGCCCAGGTCGCTGTGCTGGGGGGCCAGGGCACGCAGGCAGGGCCCAGAAAAGCGATACAGCCCTTGCACAGGTTTTGATTTGTGAAGTCGCACGAGAGCAGCACATTAGCAGTTCTTTTTATAAATACTCAGTTATAACCCTTCCCCTCTGGAGCACATACCCCATATGTGTTCTGTACCATACGTGTGATTTCATAGCTAGTAATTAAATCCATATGTTGTGCTCTGCAGTTTCCATGGTATTACTGTCAGGATTTTTTGGGGCTGTAATTTTTTTTTTTTTTGTGGTCAGTTGTGCAAGAAAATACTTGATACAGGGATCTGAATACATCTCCTTTGAGTTAGCCGCTGGCAACCTCTGCTGTTTCTATAGAAATGAAGGAACTGACCCAGTGAATTTACATTTTAGACAGCTGGGTTTTTTTCATGTCTGTGCCATTTAATGTGCCATTGCGAATAACACTGCAAAGCTCTCATTTGTGCACCCTGCTCAGCTGAAATTGCATCCATCTGTGATAGATACAGACTATATTCTCCTTCCACCCCTTTCCTTTGCTTGAGACTCTCCCTTCTTTACGCCATGTATTCAACACCCTCCCTAGAGCTGGCTGAAGTCAGACTAGGGTCTGGACATCCATCTCTGTTGAGGAGCACCTAGGATGTCCTGGGTCCTTGCTGTTCCTCTTTGTGCCAACAGTGAAATCATGGGTCTAGGGTGAGACCAGCTCCATACCTTGGTGGGGAGGATGTTGCCTTTACTCCTGGCTCAATTCCCTGCTGCAGGGTAGCAGAGCTGTCCATGGAGGGTGGACAGCACTGATGGGAAAGCTGGACAAACACCCAGCTTGGAAAAGTCAAGAGCCCTGAGATGAAAAGGAGACATCTCAGGTCTCCCTCAGCTGTTGGACACTTTGGGGTGGCTGCTGGCTGTTTTTCATGAGACTTCTGGAAACACCCTGGCTTTGGGAAACTTTGAAATACCTTTGTTTTTGGCAGGATGGGAAAGTTGTTTCCTACCCAGAATGAATCCGGCTCCAGTTTCAAACAGAAAGAGCTGAGAGAGGTGGTGATGGCCATTTCCATCCCTGTCTGGCCATTTTTATTCCCTCTGGTTCTCGCACCTTTACTGGAGAGCAGAGCCAGGCTGGGAGGACTGGCCATCCCAAGGGATGAGGGACAGGCCAGGCAATCTTTTACCTTGAGGTCACTGCTTCCACCCCAGACCCGGGCTGGGAGAGACTGAAAGTATTTACCATCTGGTGCCTGTCCAAGTGACTTGCAAGAAAAGAATTCAGGGCTGCCGTCCAGTTTCTGATGGTCAGGCAACTACATCAGAAAACCTCGGCTTCATCTGGGACCAGCTGACCCCTCCAAGCTCCCAGCTGCTGTGGCGAGGCCAGCGAGGGACCAAGCAACAGCCAGGCATTGCCCTCTCCAAAGGAGAATGGGTCTTTTGGGTGGGGAGTGGTGCATGGTGGTGGGGAGACTTGATCCTTCACCATTTACCAGGCATTTTAAGGCATTTCATTAGAAAGAAGTGCTGATAAATGGGACTCAGTGCTGGTTCTGGTCTCAAAGTCATTGCCAAGAGGAAGGAGCTGAGTGATTACACAGCGAGCAAATGGACTATCACAACCAAGAAAGGGCTTGCTTAGCCAAAACTGTAGCAAGATCTCATAATTCAGACTGAGGGGCTTCTCATTAGTACAGCTCAGCCTTGTATCAGCTGTTGTGAAAGGACAACACTTTTTCTTACTAGACATATCAAACCCTGGGCAGTAACTGTGTGTGATTTTTTTTTTTCTGCAGTCCAGACAAGAGCAATTCATAATTGTCCCCCTAAGTCAAACATTCAGATAACCCAAAGAATAAGACTTTTGTAAAACAAAGCCTGGAAACTTCAGCCAGATGAGTCTTTCCATTATTATTTGGAAAACAGTGTCAGAAATCATCACATATCAAACATTATGATCCTCCGAGAGTTTATTTTTGGTATCAAACATAAACTTCTTTTAAGACATCTCACTAGAAGTTTTGTCTTTCAGACAAGATATAAACCCCAGATCCTGACCTTGTGTGGTTACTGACAGGCCCTTGGTATTTTCCATGGAGCTACATGGCTAACTCCTGTTTCCTGATCAAATTGCTCATTCTTTTTGACTATCTCTGTTTTTCTTGTGGTTTCAGGCTAAAATAGACTGTGTTTTTCCTTCAGTTCTTCTCTTGCTCGAGTGTGCTATGTGTTCTCAAGCAGTTGCCATGTCCCTTGCAGCATCAAATAGGCTGCAAATTGAGGTATGCACTAGGGTACAGCCAGTGATGCTTTTAGGTCTCACCAAACTCACCTTGTAACTGCAGCCAGATCTGCTTTAGAGAGGGCGAGGTTAGGTGGTGTCTGTGTTTCCTTCCAGCCCTGTTTTCTGGGACTCTGGGAAGACCTTTGAGGATGCAAGTGCTGCACCCATGCAGCAGCTAGTGTTGTGCCTGGGAAGCAGGTGGTGCTGGAAGAGGTTTGGGTGACAGGGGTTGTGTCTGTTCCCAAATGACACAGCCCTTCGCATCCCCAGGGCTGGCCTTGCCTCACCATCAGCAGGAGCACTGCGAGCCGGAGCAGCTCAGGGTGCTGGGGGATCCAGGATGCTGGGACTGTGTGCAGGGAATGGAGGGTGAGTGTTGGGACAGGACGGTGCTGGGGAGGGGAGAGTGACCTGGGCGAAGATAACCTTCCTTGGCTGGCATATCTCCAGTGGATGCTCTGCACAGCTTCCTTGCAAACCCCTGGTTGTTTCTGGGACCTTCCCAAAGACCTTGTGCAGCAGGCACTTAGCATCCTTGTTGAGTGGAGGGAGTCTAGCTCGTGCAGGGAAGGGGCTTTCAGTTCAGACATTGGGCACATTAGCCGGGCCCAGTGCAGTCGGCTGCTCTGGGGAGGACTGAAGAGCTGCCAGTTCACCTGTCTTGCACCAGTGCTTCATTCACACCCAGCACTTAAAAATCCCAAATGACTGATCACGACCCAAAAGCAGTTGGCAAGGGGACCTGCTGCTACTCCCCAGGCCTTGTGCCAAGGGCTTTGGGTTGAGTCCCGCTTCCTACCTCCACCCCAGGGAATAAAGGAAGGTCTGCCCTTGGTCTTCATTTCCTAAACAAGACTAGAAAGGCTGAGGCCAGTGCATGTCCATGTGCAGAGGGGTCCCAGGCCCCCAGCTCTCCTGCATGCCCCCTCCTGATGCCAGAGACAACTGGAGACATCTCCCAAGCATGTATTTCATATAAACCACCTCCTCTTGTCCACATCCCCAGCCAAGTTAATAAAGACACGACTGAAACCTTTAGTGTATGTGTGGGATCCAGTTGAGAAAAACAAACCTCTCGGTCTCACTATGGTTATGAAAGCAACGATGTCGCCTGGAAAGTATGTACCAGCAAGCAAAGAGAGCTGCCTGTGTCGAGGGGTGAGTGGAGGAGGTGGGCACCAGCTCAAATATGACTCAAAATCAGGGGAAATTATTTCTGATGAACGTAATTACTTCGGCTCCAGCCCTGATCAATATGAGGAGCTAAAGTGCTCATAAACTGGCCAAGAATGCGAACTATGCAGAATGATTTGTAAAAGGTGTTTGGCTGGGCGCGCTCTCACCCGGCTGTCAGGCTGCCCACGGGCAGGGTGACCTGCTGCTGTGGGAGGTGGGAGAGCAGCGACTTGCTAATTGCAAACTGGTGGCCCCTAATGAGAATCCCCCACAAAGGAACAGGGAGGTGGCTGCCTCACGCAGGTCCCAAGTCTAATTAAAAGCAACCAGCCTGCTTGGCTGGGCTTCTTTTGTGCTCTGACCTCAAAGCAAGAGCCAAGACTGGCCCTTTGCAGCCAGACAGGCTTATGCTGGCCCCCACAGTGCAGGGAGGTTTTGGTGGGATGGCACCTAGCACAGCCTGGGCAGGGGCTCTGCGTGGGCACTGGGGCAGGGCTGGAGACCTGCCGGACCACAGGGGGTCAGACCCCATGCTGGCTGAGCCCAAGCTGTGTCAAGCATGGTGTCAATCTGCACAGAAGAGATGCTTCCTCCTCAAGGGCATGGCTGTGTCTTGGGGAACTGCACCCACAAAAGCAGATCAGGCAGAGGAAGTGCAGCCTGGGAGATCCCCTGCAGCAAGTCCTGGTGAAGCTGGTGCTGGCGGCCATCTGGAGGTGGCAGGAGTTTCCTCCTAAGAAAGCAAGCAGAGGCTGGGGGATGGTGTCCTGGGGTATGGGGGTCTCCCATGAACTGGTGGTTTCCCTGACATGGTGAGGAAAGGGAAGGAGAAGGGCTGTGACAGTCCCATTTTTGTCCTGCTGTTCCCCAGGGAGACTGGAAAACCCCACCATGAAAGTCTCCCACCACCCAGGCTCCTTCTCAGAAGAGTATCCCCAGAAACCACAATGGCAGAGAGGCAGAAATAGGAAAAGAAGTTGAACAGAGCCCCTGGGCTGGGGGCTACCTGTGCCCTGGCACCGCGGGGCAGGAGGAGGTGGAGTGGTGAGTGCTCCACCTTCCCACCGGAGCTGCTCTGCGGGGTCTGAGCTGCCATGCCCATGAAACAAGGCAAGGTCTCCATCTTCTACGATGACAGGTCCATCTTCACCTGGCAGAGTGAGGCTGCAAGTTACAGCCACCACCCGATGCTGTTGTGCTGCAGCCACCCCACCTCGCTCCCATGAGACGCTCCGTTAGCAGTTGCAGGAAAACTCCCCTATTCTTATTTAATTGGACTCCATTGGCTTTCAGTCATTGCAAGCCCTGCCTGCTTGAGGTCCCTGCACCCACAGCCCTCCCAGCCATGGGAAGACAGACTGTTCTGGAAGTTTTTCCTTTTCCAACTAAAGTTTTTTGATGATTTTCTTAAAAAAAGGAGGTGGGGGGGAAGAGAAGAAAAAAAAGCCTGTCCGTGACTCATGACTCACTGGGATGTGTCAGGTTCTGGATTAGCATCTGCTCGTTCTGGGCTGGTCCCCTTCGCTACGGATTGCCTTTTTCGCTTGCGTAACCGGTCCAGTTCTGTTTCTGGCACAGAGATCAGCACCTCCGTGGCTCTGACCACACCACTGGGAACAGCCTGCTGGTGAGCTCCCTTTGAGAGCCTGGACAATCTGGGGTGAGAGGAGCCTGCCGAGCATCACAGAGCATCGCACCCACCAAGCTGGCTGCAGACCTCTGGGACCACCTGCAGAGACATCTCGGCAAGGTGGGCAGGGCAGTGTTGTGAAAACCATGTGTGCCTTGACAGCAGCCCAGACCCCTGCAGCCCCAGGCAAAAACCAGCTCCTGCTGGGGGTCACCAGAGCAAAGCTCCCACCCGCGGCCGTTGCCTCCACTCTGGGAAAAAGCCCAGCAGCTCGTGGTGGAGCTGCAGCGGGACTGCCTCCTGCCCTCAGCCATGCTAGGAACTGGGACAGGCTGGGCTGTACTGGGAATTGCAGGGCTACATGAAGGATCATGTAGTTCTCAAATCAAGACCCTTTGGGGTTGTGTTTCCACCTGCTGCAGGGCTTTGAGGAAGGAAGCATAGGAAGGGAGTGTTTGACCGATGGGACTGTCTGCACCTGGTTGCCCAGGGCTGGCGATGGCAGCCTGGCTGCGGCTTGGCTCGTCCCAGGAGCTGCTCCTGGACAGGCTTCCCTTTCTGGTTTGGAGTCAGTCAGAGCCCCAGAGCAGCATCTCACAAGGCAGCTCCTCTCGTGGACCAAACTCCAGGAAGGGAAAAGCAGCTCGGAAGCCCTGGCGCTTTGGGCCAGGACAGATGTCTGTTCTCCCTGCTCTGGCTGAGCCCAGTTAAGGGTGACATCTCTTACAGGTACTGCCAAGGCAGCAACTTAGATAGTGGAGAGCAGTGTGTGCGTGGGGCAGCCAAGCTGCTCTTCAGCCCTCACTAACGGCCGAGGCTGGAGGGGATGTTTTGAGGTGCTTTTGGCTGCTCTGCATGCTGCCCATGCCACATTTCTGACTTTATCTCCATCTCCTTCCTGGGACAGGGAGCTCCCCAGGCCTAGACATAGAGAAATCCTGGTCTCCCCATGCTGTGATTTTGCTAGAAACCACATCCAGCATCGCGTGGTTGGGGTTAGGAGAACCATTTCCCTGGCGGTTGGCTGCAGTCTGCTCTGCCAGAAGCTGACCGCATTCAAACCCCAGTTTTCTTTATATGCCCCAGTCCTGCTGAGATGTGGTCTGCTGCCTGTGCAGGCAAAGCCATTCCACTGGCCTGCCATCCAGAAAACATGCTCTGGATCGCCTGTATGAGAATTAAACACAAACACTTTGCAAACCACAGTCCTTGAGTGCAAAGCAATGAGCTGAGAGCTGTCAAAGCAAAGGGGAAGATCCTCTGAGCTGCGCAGGCGAAGCCGAGCCAGCCTGGTAAGCTCAAGTGGAGAAGCAACAAGAGCAGAGGCTCTGGCTTCAATGGGCATCAGCCCCCCTCTGCGTGCAACCCTGGCTTTGAGATCTCACTTTGCTGCTGTTCACCAGTCCTGCCTGTGATCTGCCTCACAGAGGTTGTGCTGGGTGTGAGAGGCGACTGGTGGTGCAACCTCTGCTGCAGACCAGCCCCCTTCTCCAGCAGCTTGACCCAGGGATGCTCTGCTCAGCCCAGGGTCCCCGCAGCGGGGCAGAGCCATGTCTCCAGCCTCGGCTGCCGCAGCCTCTCTCCCCTAAACCTGTGCCGTGATGGTGCTGCTGTGACTTCTCCTACATTGCAGACACCCTTACACCACCTTTGATGGCACCACAGGTGCTACAACTCACAAAGAAGCATCTTGAAGGTTCTGTGGTGAACTGCAGCTTCTGCTTGGACCTGGCCATGTCCTCCACAGCCTGGGTGTCCTCCCTGTCCCCATGCAGGGCCACAGGCACCTGCTTCAAGCTAGCTTTCCTCTTCCAGGACCTTCCCTTCCCTGGGCTGGTCTGCAGGGTGAGAGCCCAGCCTCCCTCCTCCTGCCTCTGAGCCCTGGCCCCTGAAAACATCTGCAAGGAAATAGCTGAAGGTATCGAAAGGAGAGGCAGGAAACACTCCAGGTTTTTTTTTTTCCTAAATATAATGACACTAATGCTGTTTGCAGTGTTAAAAATAGAAGTGGAGGGAACCTGCCTTTTTCCTGTTTGCTTTCAGCTCTCGCTTTCCTGCCTGTCTCTGCATTCTGGGGATCTGCGTGAAAATAAACCCAACTAAAAAGATCTCAGCAGCGTGCAAAGCAAAGCCAGATGGGTTTGGCCTCAGCTGCAGCTTCCCCAAGCGGGACCATGCCCCACTGTGCAGTGCAGGGAGCTTGAGGCTGTGATCTCCCCACCGTGGGCAGCTGGCCCACAGGCCCCGTGCTGCGATGGGACCATGCGCTGACCCAGTTGCCGGGGCCCTGGCCACTCTTGCTGGGTGTCTCTGGGAGTGTGGCCGCCCTCCTGCACCCTGCATCCTGGCTCCGGTTACTCTCCTGACTTTCCCAAGTGTCTCAGTGAAGCTCTGAGCACCACTGCTGCTCTTCCTCGTGTGGCTGGTAGAGCCATGCTTGCGCCCAGAGCTGGATCTGCGGGTGTGCTACTGCAGAAGCCCTGGGCAAAATCCCCCCGTGCCCACCTCTCCCACTGGAGCTGTTTCTCCAGATACCTGTGGCAGGGCAGGAGAACATCCCTCCACCAGGCCCCGCATGTGCCCGTTCCCAGGTGTCCCTCCCACCCTCCATCAGTGCACTGGGAGGATTTTGCTGCCAGTCTCTCACCAGCTTGTTAGAGAGCAATGGCCATGCTCAGCACCTGCATCACTGAATTCAGAGACTGATGGATTCAGACTCACCTTGGCAGCACTGAGCCAGACCAGGACACCCAGAGCTTGAGGGATCAGGATGTGGGAGCCAGCTCCCTGCCCTGTATGGGGAAAAGAAAAACACCAGAGCACAGCAAACCGGCCAGGGAGACAGTGTCTGAACAGCAACGTGCCTTTCATTCAGGAGGCGATACCGCATCCTGGGTCAGCGCAGCTGCCTGCCTGCTGCAGGTGTTCAGATGAAAAGCTAGGCGCTCGTTTTTCAGCAGAGCAAACCAGGGTGTGCGTGTCTTGGATGGAGGCTGCTGCCTGATTTATTACAGACTCAGCTCTAGGTGCCTCGGGAGAGTAAGTCCTGGCAGAGGATGAGAGGAGAGCATGTGTATGGATGGATTGCAGCGCACAAAATGCTGCATTGTAGTAAGACTGCCTGGAACGTGCTGAAGCCCGGAGCAGGGAGGATGAATGAGTCCTCCAGCCTGGTTTGCATTCCTCTGCCCTCCTGGTTCCTTTCTCGAGTTGGTGAACGGGGCGGGCGGGCAGCCCTGGGCTCTCGGTCTGTCTTGAAAAGCCATGAGGCAGACAAGCACCGGCCGGGAGCATTGCTGGTGCTGGCCTGGCAGAGCACGCGGCGTGCGCTGGCAGCGCAGGGGGACCCGCTCCGCTCTGCCGCAGGTGCAAACCCCCTGTGCAGCATCCCCTCAAAAGGCTGGTTTTTGCAAGGAGTGGTTTTCCATATGGTGACAACTTTCCAGGTTGACCTCAGGTTGTTCTTTCAAAAGTCTTCAGTTAGCTGGAAATTAGATGTTTAAAATGTCACTGGACTATCACGAGTCACTGGCTGGGCCACTTTTGTATCACAGAGCCAGTTGTCCTGTGTGTCACTGCAAAGTCCGCACGTGAACCTGGCATGACATGATTTTAAAATACTTCCACAAGAAGCTTCCCTGAGTTTTCTTCCCACCTCCAGCTGCTCTCCTGGCCCTGGCATAGCCCTGGGCCCTGGTAGACAGCACCCCTCTTCTGCAGCCTCTTTGCTGCCGGGTGAGTTGGGTCCTGCTAGCGCCTGGTCTCTTTGCTGTCGGTGAATGGTTGGGTCTTTCAGCAGCAGTGTGTCAGCAGTACCCAAAGGGGCCACTGATCTGCAGGGCATGGCAGTGTCCTGGGCTGGCGGATCATGCCCGGCTGCTAACAGGACACCCCTCTGCTGATGGGGTTCCATCGGGGGCATGCTTACTGTGCTTTTGGGGCCCATTTGGGTACCAAACCTGTGGTGGGAATGGGATCCTGACCCCACCTGGTGCTGATCAGCAAATGTCATGGTGTTAACTGGAGCTGAACATTGACAAAGGATGGACATACAGCCATAGGGACTGACAGCCCATCCCTGTGAGTTCCTTCCCTGCTTAATGCACTTGGATCTGCCTCTGTGAGGCATAGGGGGGGTTACTGCCCCTCATTTACAGATGGGAGCTGAACCGCAGGGACTCCCCAGGCTTTCCCCTTCGCCTGGTCCTGCTGCTGACCTGCAAGATATCCCATCCACAACCGATGTCTGGTGTGAACGGGGAATGGGACAGCGCCTTGGCATCCGGGCTGACATCGGAGCAGAAATAGCCCCTCGAAAGGACTTTAGCTATAACTTGTGTACTCAAATGCTCATATTTTTTCTCCTCAGCCAGGTGAACCGAAGGTCCCTGGGGTGGTGGGCAGTGATCTCACTCGGGTCCCACCGCAAGCGGCTGGCCTTCCTGCGGTGCATGTGCTCCCCTGCTGCATCAGAGCCCAGCGCCCCGCATTGCCCCGGCTCTGGGGGTGGGGCTGGAGTCACGCTCTGGGGGGGTTGCAGGGCCGTGATGATGCTGCAGCTCCACAGCCCCCCGGCCCCGCAGCCCCCCGGCCCCGCAACCCCCGGGCCC
>VZTV01034617.1:8329-30843 GCA_013400875.1 Anhinga rufa
GTTTAGAGAGAAGGTTGCTGTGAGGGACCGTGTCAAAGGCCTTACAGAAGTCCAGGTAGATGACATCCGTAGCTCTTCCCTCGTCCACTGATGTAGTCACACCATCACAGAAGGTCACTAGGTTGGTCAGGCAGGACTTGCCCGTGGGGAAGCCATGCTGGCTGCCTCGGAGCACCTCCCTGTGCCTTAGCATAGCTTCTAGGAGGATCTGTTCTGTGATGTTCCAAGGCACAGAGGTGAGGCTGACAGGTCGGTAGTTCCCCGGGTCCTCCTTTCCACCCTTTTCAAAGATGGGCATAATGTTTCCCTTCTTCCAGTCCCCAGGGACTTCACCTGACTGCCATGACTTTTCAAATATCATGGAGATTGGCTTAGCGACTACATCAGCCAATTCCCTCAGGACTCTGGGATGCATCTCATCAGGTCCCATAGACTTGTGTATGTCCAGGTTCCTCAGGCAGTCATGAACTTGATCTTCCCTTACAGTGAGAGGGGCATATACATATAAATATCCATATAATATATAGTTATACCATACACATACACCGTATATTGTATATCATATATATATGTTTATACCATATATGTGTAGAGAGAGAGTTATATACACCACAGTAGCTCTGCACACATTAGAGTATCAAAACCCTCCTGCTTTACCTTAGGTTTAAACCCTAGCCTGATGCTCCCTAAATGGACTTTAACAGTCATTTGATTGTACTGTACTGCCTTGGTAAAAAATAATTTAGTTCTCCCACTGTTTAAGAATGAAAAAAGAGGAAGGAGGAAGGAAAAAAAAACAACCCACCATCTTTTCTAAAATGGAATGCAATTTTAAGTGAATGGGTAGTTTTCAACAGAAAAACCATAAAAGCTCTTTTACAGGTGGGGTTTTTTTTTTGCAAGTCAATAAAAAAGTCCCTCACAAAAAAGATTAAACAATATCATTTCAGTATTCATGTATACATTAAGGCATGAAAATAGATACCTGCTATTGCTGTTTACAGCTGAAACAGAACTACATAAATCACTTGACAGGGAAAAAAGCCAACAAGACTCAAACAAATCTGACTAGAGCAGTAAAATCTATCCCATGTTTATAAATGTGTAGGAGAGTATAAATTATTTTATCCTGGAAAGAGACCGATTCCAAAATTACTTTTTCTTTCCGTATTAACACCACCCTCTAGTGGCAGTTTTTCTGCTTTACTGAAGCAAAAACGTAGTTTAACATTGATCTTACGCATTAAGAAATGGTACAAAAATTGCAAAGAGCAATTTGCTTACCTGCGCTGATTTTAACACCCACGCTCTGCAGTCTCTGTCTCTCTGCAGCTTTGGAAGAAGCTGTATCTGGCTCATTTCAAGCATAACTTATAAAAATAAGTGCCTAAGAAAATGTTAGCATGAAAAGCATAAAATAATAAGGTCCCTATAATGCACAGTTGCAGAATAACCTTCCAGATGATAACTTCCTCAGTGCTTGGTGAGCAAATTACACTCTGAAGCATGAGCCTTACGCTTTTACACCCACCATCAGTGGTGCTTTTTTTTTTTTTTGGCCAGGGGAGGGTTAGGTTGGATATTAGGAAAAGGTTCTTCACCCAGAAGGTGGTGGAGCACTGGAACAGGCTCCCCAGGGAGGCAGTCACGGCACCAAGCCTAGCAATGTTCAAGAAGCACTTGGGCAACACCCTCAGAGATATAGTGTGAATTTTGGGGTTGTCCTGTGCAGGGACAGGAGTTGGACTTGATGGTCCTTGTGGGCCCCTTCCAACTTAGGACATTCTATGATTCTCTAATATATTATTATCCTATTAGCCCCCTGCAGATGTTTTGGTTGACAGCTTTGAAGATAGATATGGCGAGCACTTGTTCAGTCTCTGGACTTGAAACTCCTTGGACATACTACAAACTCATCAATAAGGTGGTGGTGGTGGTTCGGGTTTTTTTTGCTGTTCTCTTAAAATTACAGTCAGAAATACCTAGAATGAACCATTCCTAATCTAGCAGCCATCATTTTAACAAATCATCCCTAACTGGAGATGGGCCTGAGGCACCTAAGGCATATTTAGATATTGAAACCCTTATGTGTTCAGGGATGAGTGGATCTGGGGTCCCTTTTCCCAAGCAACTAGTGATAGAACAAGAGGAAATGGCCTCAAGTTGCATCAGGGGAGGTTTAGATTGGATATTAGGAAAAAATTCTTTGCTGAAAGAGTGGTCAGGCATTGGAACAGGCTGCCCAGAGAGGTGGTGGAGTCACCATCCCTGGAGGCATTCAAAATATGTGTAGATGCAGCACTTAGGAAGCATGGTGATGTTGGGTTGATGGTTGGACCTGATGATCTTGGAGGTCTTTTTCAACCTTAATGATTCTATTCTATGACTTCAGTCTACAGGGATAGCACAAAGAGATGAGATAATGCCACAAATCCCACTAGGCTGGCCCAACATTTAGGCCCATCTATTTTTATATCTAATAGAGAGTGAGTAATACACAGCTCCAGAAATTTGCCTCCTGCTTTTCTCACTGCGAGGTGCCATCAGCAGGTCAGCTGGCTTGAGACAACCGCTGGGTTGGGAAAACTCAGTGTATAAAATTTTGGAGCTCTCCAAGCAAAGCAGTCCTGCACGCAGAGTATAGCTTCAGTGCAGAAATGGCTGTTCAACTACATCTAAGTGTACTGAATTTGCAGGCAAAACAGCGTAGATAAATTGCTTACAAGGTTGGGGTGGGGACTTGATTCATTGCACTAATTCACCGCTTCTGTAACAATAAATGAGGAACAGGCTTTTCCCAAAAATCTATTAGCCAATGACAGTTGAAAGTAATTTGCTCTTGCTCTCTCTGGACAGGGATGCATGAAGAGAAAGGGAAGGTAACTTTTACTCAGTTTACACATCTTGCCTTCAGCAGAGCTCCAGGCACTTCACTTGGAGGTGAGCTCTGCAAAAAGGCTTCCACATCTAGAATGGGACTTAATCAGCCAATTTTTTTAATAGTTCGGGCAGATTTGCAGCATCAGATTAGAACCAGAAGGCTAAACCTGTTAGTGCTCCCAAAACTTCATCCCATCCCTCTGACAAGTGCTGGCATCTCTCAGGGTGGGGACACGAGCTGGCCATACTGCTAGGGGCAAAAGCAGCCTGAGCTCTCCCACTACAAGTCTAATGTAGAGCCCTCAGGTGAAAAGCATGATCTCATAAGCCAAGTTCTCACTCTTTAAGTCTTGTACATTCCTAGAGTTTTACCTCCAGGTGATTTGGAGTCTCACACAGTCCCAGGCAGCCCTTGGAGAAGCGTCACTCCCAGTCCCTGAAGAACCAGACCCAGCAAGTGCACTGGCAAGACACGTAACCCCCAGGCTGCAGCAGCCACCCCAATCCTGCTGAAAGCAGGGTGGTTCTTTCACTACTGTCCCCTGTTCACACAGTAGCCCAGTGATGACTGTAGCCCAGAAAATAGGTGAGTTTTTCCTCTTTGGGCAGTTTAATCTCTCATCCCCCCATTTGCCAAGAGACCCAGGCCAGGGAGAGGAAGCCTGCTCCTCACCTGAGAGAGCAGGGAAATATGTGGAGGCTCTGCTGAACATCTGTGTAAACATGCAGAGGAGGGAGATGTTGACTTGAATTCCTCTAGTCAAAGGCAACATTGAACATGGGTATGATGTTTTACTAAGTAAATGCTTAAGAGACCATCAGGCTGTTCTGTACCGCAGGAGACAATGTTTCCTCTGCTTGTGTTCCCAGGGAGGACTAACTCCAAGACAAAATCAAAGGCTGGGAATTCAGTTCAACACAGACACCCTCAGCCTCCCTTGGCATCTCTCACTGGCCCTCATTTTGCCTCTGACCACTATGAATGAGGACCACATCATCCTCCCCACAGGAAACTTAAAGGTCTTGTTTCAAGGTTCAGTACGGGATCATGGTGTTGCTGGCTCTTTATGGCTCCAACCTGAGGAATTCGACTTGCCCACACTAAAAAACCTCTTAATACTTTCGTAGCAAATGATGCATACACCACAGAGCCAAAACTTTAGTGCCACTAAATATTTTATCTGATCAGCAGTGAGCTGCACAAGTAAAGCACAACATTGCACTGCTCTGAAGCTTCAGGTGTTAGGTCCTAACATCATAGCAGCATATCCCAGCTAATAACAGGATGCACTTAAACCTGTCTTAGTTATCTGCCCAAAACCAGCTGCTTTGTCAAGATTGTTGGTACTTAAAGATTGAACACTGCCATCCTGGAAAGAGTGTTGTTATTTTAAAGTAGTCACATAAAACCAGCAGCTGCAACTACAGGCAGAATCTAGTGCAGCTTTTGCAGGATATAAAATTTATATGGATTGCTGTGAAATTAGGCCAGCAATGCAGAGGGGCCAACGAAAACCTTCTGCTCACGGTCTGTCTGCATTGCAGTCCTTTTGCATCTGTTTTCTCCCTGCCAGAGCTGTCATCCGCCCCAGCCCATCTTGTAGTGACTTGCCTGCTCTTCTCCTGCACTTTGCTATTCTTGCCGCTGCCACGTACAGCTAGGGCACAGTCAGGTCCCAGCTGCAAGGAGGAGAGCTCTGTTAAACTTCTACCACAAACCCAGTAGCTGCAATGCCAGGTTGAAAGTTAGGGGTGCACTGATCTCCAACAGGCAAACTCTCCCAGAAAAGCTCCATAGCAATTACAAAAATAAGTCAGGCAATGTGTTGAAACCACTCATGCACAAGAGGGGAAAAGAGGCAGTCCCCGGAGGAAAATGATTGTGTACTTAAACAATTTCATGGCAAAATAATGTTACCTTTATCCTCCTTTGGAGACTTTATCTTTAAATCAGTCCTTCACTAGCGGGAAAAAGAAATCGAAGTCCAACTCCATCTTGCATTGACTTTCCTGCTCTGCAAAGCATTACGCTACTGCTGTCCTTTACCAGCCTTCTAATTTCCAGAGTCTCTCCTGCTTTCCCCATGAACGGCTCCTGCCTTGACACAATCACAGCCCAGAGGCCATCCCTGCCGAGCGGCACAACAGCTGTCCCCAGCAGGCAGGACACTGACTTACTACTCTGGAGGTTCAGGCAGAGCCCGAGCAGACAAGTAGTGCTTGGCCTTTGCATCCACCCCAGCAGGGCTGGCTTACATCTCCGGGAGTCTGAAAACGGGACTTCTGGAGAAAACAGGGCAGAAACACAAAGTGTCAGCCAAGCTAGTTAGCTTAGTGCCAGTGCTTCTGGAAGCAATCACAGAGGTAACCGCAAGCCCAGGGCCAGCCATGCTGCGTGTCTCTTCTTACTACAAGATGAGGGTTTGTAGATATTGGGACAGAAAACAGGACTTGAGGAACGAAGCATAGCACGTTGCTGATTTTCTTAAGCAAAGCTGGGTTACAAGAAGAACAGGACCCAGTGCAGCAAAAGCAGCAGGCTGACCTACAGCAGCAGGTGTCATAAACACGTATGCAAGGAACCCTCAGATAATTAGATAAAACACGGAGTGTTAGAATTCAAATAGGTACCAGGAATTTACAATACTTTTAGATCATTAAAACCTGAATATTATGTGCTTTATATTGCAGTCCTTTCAGCATAATACAAAATATATTAATAGTTTCCACTCCCTGTGTTGTGTCTTCATGCAAAAGGGGAAGAAAAGGAAAGATGTTTTATTCAAGAAAAAAACCCCCAAACACTTCATGTAAAAGAATACAGCTTACAAGATATAAATATAAAATATATAAGAGATCTGAGAATATATTTGCTGTCAAATTCACTTCCAGGCAAAGGATACTAAATTAAATGTTCTGCCAAAATCTTCATGGGCTCAAGTAAGTGATGAGGTATATAAAACTTGCTACAAGATAAGCTTCCATATTGCTATTCTATGCAATCTGAGCGGTACCAAGAATATCAAATCGCAGTACCCATTTTAAAAACTTTTAAATATGTCTGAAAGCATTGTCTTATGTTATCATAAACTTCTTTACATCTTGCATTTAAAGCAGTCATTTATACAAGACTTTTGAAGTACATTAGTACATTCAATCTTGCTTAGCTAAATTGGTGGAGAGGAAAAGCTGCAGACAGGATATCATCCAGCTCAGCAAAAGTGCATTTGTTCTCCAGTTCTTGTAGTAAAGCGATCAATATTTCCAGTGCTGAAATGAATAATGAATTTTTTTTTTTCTAGTTACTGAGTTTCTGGTCACCTTTACTTACTCCACATATATTTTCCCCCTCCTTAATTATGCAGGTTTTCATTAGTGCCCTAGCCAATTTTACATCATAGAAAACTCATCTGTCATCTCAAAAGTAAACTCCTCAAAGCATCAAATAAGATATTGTACTCTAAGTCTGCACAGAGGTAACAAATCTGCAAATATTCGTTCCTTGCACACATACCCACACCCCACACACACTTAGTTTTTGGTCATAGAACACCTCAATTCTGCAAAACTATTTGGTATCGATTCTAGTACAGTTACCCCTCTCCAGCTTCACCCCTGCAGCTTTCATCCAAACTACTTCCTATGGCCTGGATTTTCTGCTCCACACCTTGTATTAATTTAAGGCTGAGATCTTGCAAGGAGAGCCTCAGGGACAGGTCTCTGAAACCCAGAGTCAGCTCCACAAAATTTCTCTGTCCAGCACACAACTCCCTCCCACCATGTGTCTGCACATCTCTCCCATTCCCTCCCTTCTCACACCATGGGACAGTGACAGTTGTGGGTCCTTTTGGTTCTTCATCAGCCTAAGTATTCAGAAATTCTTACCCACAAGTTGGATGGCTCCTCTGGCTGCTTCCCCAACAGTCTCTGGAAAAAACTGCAGCAAACAAGTCCACCACTGACAAGGGACAAAGCAGGTCTCACCACCTCCTGCACAGAAACATCACCTAGCATCCCTTCCGCATTCCCAGAGACACTACTTGCCAAAAACAGTGGCAGGAGCATGCAGCAAACCACCAGGTCAGCTGAACAGAGCCGTCTCCTTTTCCTCTCCCCATAAAAACCATTTCAGCAGACCGTAAAAGCTGCTGGTCTGCTCCAAAGGGCAGATTTCTCTTTCACCTATTCTGACATGCCCCCTACAACTCAGAAATGAGTGAGGTGTCTGTACCCACACACAGTCTTTTCCTGCAGCCTCCTCTCCCCCTTTCCCACAGACAGATAGAACAACAGGAGAGGCAGACAGGGTTTGTGCAACACTTTATTACACTGCTGAAGACTGGGAATCAGTTCTAGTGACAGCCTTTTTTTCTGTTACTCAGGCTGAGGAAGTCAATAGTACAACATTATTACAGGGTCACCATCCCACACAGGGAAGCACCACAAACTCTCTCAATACTGTCATTTGCAACTTTGTCCTGTTAAAAGGGCAATTCAAGTTGCAAAGTGTAATACTGTTACAACCGGGTGCCCTCCAATTGCAAGTGTATTTGCAACTCCTGCTACTTTCCAATGGCAAAGAGCAGTCTCTAAACTCTTGAGGGTGATGTGGCAGTCAGGCTAAGACTTCAGGTGAAAGGCAGTAGCACAGATATTCACAACGGACAAAACATAATTATAGCAAAGCACGGAAGGCTCTGTTTGGCACAAAGTGGGAAGTCGGAGCTTACATTTCAAGAACAGAACATGCTTATGTGATTGTAAAGAAATCGGTACTTGCAGCAAGAGGCAAGGCAAGTTACCATAACCTTTTGTGGGAGAGAAAGGGAATCAGTAAAAGCCATGTCTGCAGCGGTATCTTTTATATTTCAGTCTTAACAGAAACTAACATTTTGACTTAAACTCCCTTTTAAAACAAACCCAATGATGTTATACCTTACACGATGTCAACTAAGGATCCAGCTTTACTTCACTTACACATATCATACAGCAGACCCATATCAGTCCCCCTGAATGCCCATGAAAGTGCTTGCACAACTGCATAGCTAACGGTAAGAAGAATCATACAATATAAGGCTACAGGTACAGCCGAATTGACCCTTTTATTGTTTTGAAAATATTGATTCCCACAATAAAGCACTTTCAGGGTAACTAGAAAACATCCTTTTTCCAAACCTGGAGCCTGGAAGTTAGTGGTGAAAGAGACATTTTAGAATGAGGTAAACATACTGCATAGGCTAGATATTTAAATCCAAATGCTAAGAGTGATTTGGCTTAATTGCAAAATTATTTAAAACTGAACAGAAAGAACTATATACTCATAAAAACCTGAAAAATCCAGGTGGACCCTACCAGCAAATTAGAAAATAGCTCATTTACAATGGGCATTTCCTACTGCCTTTTTTTTTTTTATTAAGGTAGCCAGACAAAAGCACAATTTGAAGAGAGCTTTGCTGCTTTTACAATGGAGCTGTTCTTTCTAGAATAGCCGCTCAACCTCAGCTTGTCTCCTTCAGTTAATCTGAGCCAAGACTGGTACTGGACACACAACATCACAACACCCCAGTGAATACTGGCCTTCCAGCCCACGCTGCAGCTTTTCTTGCCCCAGCCTCCGTTCTGGAGCAATGACACAGCTTTATGACACTGGGTGTTCAGAACAGAGACTGGTGCTTAACAGAGAGTGTCAGAGACCTCAATTATTATTTTAAACCATTTGAAGACTAAGTTATAATTAACAACTTTGTGATTTTTGTATTTTTATTTAAAAATTGTTCTTGCAGGTTCACATTTTTAATATTCCCTTGTGTTGGTGTGTAGTCCCCAGAAATAATTCCTGTCAGGCAATGCAGTTTTCTGAAAAGATAGTATCTTCTATTCTCACCACATTTTCAATATCAGAAGTCAGTCAATGATCAGACTAAGATAAAGTGCATATATTCCTTTCTGATACAGGCAACAAAGTTGTGGACTGAAAAAATAAATCATACTGAAACCACACCAAAAAAATCCTACTGTGGCCATTTAGCACTCCACAACTAAGTTGTCCCACTGAGTACTGTCCAAAAATATTTTTCTTCAAGTGTCTGTTAGCTTTAAAAAAAAGGAACTTATAGCATTAAAAATAATGGCTCCTTTTCAATTAGACTCTGAGAATCATGAATTTATGTAATCCTTGAAAGCTACAGCTCCCCCAAGGCTGGCATACTGCCTTGACAATTTGTAAGTAGTTTGCATTTTACCCTTTGGATCCAGGCTTCAAGCTTGCAAAAGCTTTGGAGTTCTTAAGGGAATGTGAAATTTCATTGAGAAAAGAAATAAAATGATAGTCCCTTTCTGACTTCTTGGACTCAAAAATAACTACAATGGTAAAGTGAGGTTCGGGGCGAGTCAGAAAGTACGTGCTTTGGACTTTGTCATCATAGAAGTGAACAACTTTCTCCAAGCTGTTGAGGTCAGAGGTTCTATCAGTCATAATCATGATTACATTGGGCCAGTGCATAACAGGCCTGTCGCTGGGCAGAGACACCACTGCAGGGTACTGATCCACTCCTTTGGGGGCTTCCCTGTAAGAGTGGGGATGATGATAACCATGTCCCTGAAAACTCTCTGATCCACGATTGTCAAAAATTAAGGAAACATTGACGGCATCATACTTCCGGATGAAGCTGGAAATTTTCCCAAAGTAATCAGGATTTGTTTTAGCAGTCAAAGTTTTCATTTCAGATGCTGTTGTCTGTCGACTGAGGGCCTCGTGAAAGTAAAAGCTAAACTTAGCAAGGAGAATGTTTTTGAGCTTCATCAGCCAGAGGAAGAGGTGCGGAGGTTGTACAGCCTTCTGAGACTGCCCTCCGAACAGATGCTTCTTGGTCTCTCGCTGCTTCTCAAAAATTTGGCCCCAAGTCTGTAGTTTTGTATGAGCAGTGTGCAAGTTGACCAGGGATGGAAGGAACTTCCACTCTGAGATTTGAGCCTGAGCCTTTAAGAGATGTGCAAGCACATCTACTTCCAGCTGGAAACTGCTTTCAAGAGGACTGAGGATTGGATGATGAAATCTAGAAAACATAACATTATTCAAGACGTGAAAACTGCCATACACAACTGTGAATAATCAGATAGTACTTGTCAATTCACAGACAGAAGACCAAACGTCAAAGCAGAGTAAAGTGTAAGCCAAAAAAACAACCTTGTATATGTTAAAAAACAGTTCTTTTCACATAATTAGGGCAAATACTGTAATGAGCATACAGCTCTTCATATTTGATAGAAACACCTGCCAGACATTTATCTATCAAAGCAAGGGAGTTATATTTGATCAGTTCAACAGTAACTGTTCATCTTGATCCATGAACTACTAGAGCACTGTTTCTCTTTAAATTTGGGTGATTTTGTTCCAGTTTAAAATCCCTTCTGGTGGTAAAATATGTCTTAATAGTTCTGGAATAGCAGTAAGACATTAACTTAAACCAAAGGAATTATGTTATAAATTTGCTGTTTGTATAGGGGAGCCAAGCTGAGCTTCCCCCCACCAACCTCACAATAAAACTGTGATGGGAAATTAGTCAATAGAACCATGATTAACTGTATTTACCAATGAACCACGTCTCAAACTCCAAACCTTGGAGTACTAAAAGCAATGAAGGGGAAAAACATTTGGCAGGATTTCATCATATCATATTGAAGATGCTGTAACAACCAATTTCTCTCTCACTAAAAATTGAGGTCAAGATCAGCTCTGGAGTTAACAGATTAAGAACAAACAAACAAAACAAACAAGAAACCACCAAACCACCTCATCTACCAGGTAGAAGTGCCACTGCACATCTTATTCACAGGAGTGATCCTGCTACTAGAACAAATCTCAATTAAATGGGATTTTATAGATCAGTTCTATAGCTTTTTCTTTGCATCAGGAAAAAAAGACAGATCCAGCCTACCTCCCTTCCCTTGAATCTCAAATTACTAGTAAATTTATAACATCATCATCAATAAACACATATTTAATTTAAACTGTGCAAAACTGTTCCAGTTACAGAAGCTAAATACACAACTTTAGAAAGAAAGAATGAATCTTCAGCAAAGACAGAAGTGGCCTTTTTAGTAAACACATTCCCTAATAGGCATTTAGGACTCTTAAAGAGGTCTCCAACAAAGAACAATAGTTCAAAGGCAAGACTTGATGAGGTTTCCACTTAAGTAAAGGTAGATTTATTCCCTCACTTCAGAAGAATAACGTGCGTCTTGTTATTGCTGTAAAACAAAGCAGTTTATACTGAATCCTTCCAGCCTTTAACAGCTCATCGTCAGACAAAGTGAAAGTGACTCCACTATTCACCTCAGCTTCCAGAACACAATACATAAATTCAGTTTTGGAAATACTTGGTTCAAACCCCAAGCGATTTTTTTTGCAGACCAGAAGAGAGAATGAGAGGTTTAGGCTTTTCATTCCCTCTCCCTTCACTATTTTTTTCTTTGACTTTCCATCAAGCTCTTGCCAAAACATTAATTCTTTGGCTTGTGAGAACTACCTAACAATTTTATCACTATTTTGTCTCTTTTTTGACAGTCACCATACACGACCTGAAAGAATTTGCTATTAAGATGCAAGTCCAAATTTATTTCAAGAAAATGAAAAGATGGATATAATAATTGTTCTGCAAACAGACTAGGCTGGGTGACCAGCCACCTTCTGTATACAGTACGTGTCAGCAACCATCGTATCTACCTGCTATAGCAGAGATACCGCAATTGCTGGCTACTTTAGTGAGCTGAGAAGTGCAGAGTATATTTACATTTCTTTGAACAAACAAGAGTCAATTAAAAATAATATTGTGCTAACAGTCAACATTATACATTTCCAATGATTTTGGTATTCAGCAGAAAACCAGTTTTGTTGCCATGTATTTGACAGGGGGGAAAAGCATTATGCAACATTATTTATTCCAAATATTCCCATCAAGTGCACACTTAGCACAGTGTATTCAACACACCTGCAGTCAGACCAAGAAGGTTATTCTTCAACCTGAAAAGCAATTAAAAAATTCCTACTAATGCACCACTGCCAAGTCTCCTGGATTAACATTATGATATATGGCTTTCCACTTCTACTTGGCTTCACAGCTCATAGCTATTTTCATGTTTCTCTGCACAGCAGGATTTGCGAAACTGTTTTAATCTAAAAATACATACCTCAGCCACAGCTGAGAAGCTTGATATGGTTGCAGAGTAAACTAACAGGTTATGTACTCAGTATATCTGCTGCAATTAACTTTCCTAACACAGAAGCATCTGACTGAGCTCAGTATCATGTAAAACAGGTTTTTACAATATTTCAATAAGCCAGAGTGTTAAGAACTTAAAAACACATTGGAAAATTGATTTTTTCCCCCACTAATCATTCTCAAAAGCAGAGGGATGATGCTAAAGTTTTGTTTAGCAAGACTATGAAGAAGCCTCATTTTTCTACAGCTTTTTATTTCCTTCCATAGATCACACGTGCATGCATTTACAAAATGTTGACTAGATGAAAAACATTTAACACTTAAAAATAATTACATCAAAATAGGTTTACTAGTTACTTATTCATTTTCTACTAGGCTTTTAAGAAATCGTGCTTCTGATGCCATTTTAATTATTTCAGTTAAGACCCCACCCAAACCAACAGTTAAAAAAATTCAGGAGAAGTTACTTCTCCAGCTGTATTCTACAGAAAAACGGAGAGGAAACCGTCTAGTATTGACTGCGTATAAGTCAGCAATAAGTAGTAACAATTTCGCTTTAAACTGTTCAAGAGTTAATGATTTTTCAGATACAGACAATATGACTTGACTGTTGACAGTTAATTAATTCTGTTATTCCTTTACCAGCAAGCAGTTATTTGCTCTACATCATCTGAAGAGCAATTTTTAGATGTAGAGGAAAGAAACCAAGGCCGGAACCTATCTACAGAGCAAACACCCTGTTTGGCCTTAGCGCAGTTGGGTGAAATAACGGCACACATCCTCAAGTGTAAGTGAGGAATATACTGACAGAGGGAAGAGACTGGGTAAGGAGGAGTTTATTTGACCTTTTACCTGAGAGGCTCAACAGACTGTAAACCAGAAATGCCTTCCAGCCAGCACACACCAACAAAACAGACCCCAGAAACTGATCCAAGATATGAAGAAACTAAAGGAAGGACTAAAGGAAGATATCATTATCACCACTTTTTTCAGAAATACTCTGTACATGACTGGGGAGGACCACACAGCAGCTACTGAACTAGCTCTAACAGCATCTAAGATGAAGACATTCGAAGAGACTGCTCATTAACTCAAAGCAAGATCAACAGTATTTTTCCCAGGGACACACCACATTTTTTTTAAAGAGGTTATAATAATGCCTTAGAAGTACAGATGTGTCACTGAAATTTATTTAAATAGCATACTAAAACATTTCATATGTAACAGTCTCCAGTCACTTCGTCAAAGTACCAGTTTTGGTTTCCAGATTTTTAACAGTGCTATTGACTCAGCACGTGCTCTGAACAGACTGTGATGGTTAGTGTCCAACATAAATCAACTTTAAAAAAAACTTAACTCCCTTTACTCTTTAATGTTTATCACACCAAGGTAAAAAAATATGTAAGTTTCATTTTTCATTGGACAAACGGCCCTGATATTGTAAGGGTTCACAAACTAAGAACTGCAAAACAATTACTAGTCAGATCATATAGACTATTTTTGATTTTCAAATAGCAAAATTACATAGCAATTTGCCTACGTTATTCTTAAAAAGATAAAAGGAGTCAGCTACAGTGCGCTTAGATTTGGAATGTCAGGAAGCAGCACTGAATTGCTCTAATTTTTCCTAGGTGTACACTTTAAAAATTGTAACTGAAAAAAATAAGACCTCAAAATATTCCGAAATGTCTTCAGAGACACTACTTCACTAACAAAGATTTAAAAAAATTCAACTGCATTTGAAAGTTATCTTCCTACAACAGCTACCTTGTTTTGCTTTGAAATAAAGAGTTACAATTTCAGTCTGTTGACAAGCACTCGAAAATTCTTTTTTAAACCGCCATCATTTTCAAGGCTTACATGCATTAGATGTGAAATATCCACCCCAGAGTCATTTATAAACATCTTGGGATTCTTGTAACAGGAACTATTAGATCTTAACTTCAAGAAGCCATGATGGCAGAGAACAGACTCAGAGGTGTTCCCTCTACTGGCTCCAACACCTCTCAAGCAAAGTGGTAAGACAGCACCATAAAACCCTACTAGGTAGACCAAATAGTGATGGTGTAGCTTTTAGAATTAAGCAGACATATATTCTAGCCTAAAAGTAAACCCGTCACACAAATCTGTTTTAATTACATATCAATTTTACTGAAGCCCACATGAAATTAGGTCTTGTTATCCCTCCACTCCTAATGAAAAAACCACAGCAAGTCTTACACCTTCTATAAGGAAAGTGACCCTTCCTCTCTGAACATGAACACGCGGAGTATTAATTAAGGAACAGGGAAGATGGCTCCTAGAACACAATGAGCAGAAACCCTCTCCCTTTATTATTTTTCTTCAGAGGAGTCATATTTTGAGACTTCACGCATCTGATGCTGCTGACCAACATGGACTTCATGCACAAATTCATGCAAGGGGCTGTGCCGCTCAGCAGTCAAAGAACATCAAAGTCTTTAGGCTTGCTTTGAACCTCAACATAATTTATTATTACAGATCATATGCCTAAGTATGCACTGACCTTGAGCTGTATTTCTTTAAGATGGATTCCAAAATGTTTACCAGTTCCTCAGAGTTAATGAACTTTTGGGTGCTGAGCGTGTACATTTTTTCATAGAAGTCAGCAATTTCCATCCGAGCCTGAACAAAAAAACAGAGCTGTTCAGACAGGTGAGAAAGCAGCTCTTCCAAGTGAGGAGCTGTTCCTCCTAGTGCATTGCGACCCGTCGCCACCACCTTCTTCAGCTCATTATGCAGAGATGTGTAGATGGTTCGGATGGAGTCCTTTCGGCTGAAGAATGACTGACCACCTGTTCAGATAAATATGGAGGTATTACCAAAATCCAGGGAGAGCAAAGATAGACAGCAATACTGGAAAACTGTATATAGCCATGCTTGTTCTCCCCTAGGTGTTCCTCAGTGTTGTTTAATCACAGTATTTTTTTTTCTAAATCAAGAAACAAATTTCAGTGTATTATTTTACAAGTAACCGAATTACACACAGCACATACTCAGAAGCACTTTATGTAATTTCACGCAAGTTAGACTTGTCCCAATTCATATCTCAGCAGCCAACAACTGCTGCAAAAATTCAGCTCCCTCACATCTGCCTCAGCTACGGCTTGACCTCTCAGAAAACAAGAGTTCAGTTAAATTTGCTACTGTGATACACGACCTGGAAATACTGTTATCTGTGGAAGTCAGAAGAATCAAGCCATCATGAAATTTTAATAGCCTCCACTCCTATTAATAACTCTACACCTTTTCAAGAGAATTCCCCTAACAATACCTCTTCAATCATGAAGCACTCAAATCTTCAAAGCAACCTTTAAATGGGAGCCATGTGACATTTGTGTGTAGAAACCAAACATTTCCAGTCTCTACACAATCTTAATATAAACCAGAATTCAAAGAGAAAACAAACACAGTTTATCTTGGTGAGTCCACAGGGCAGGTTAATCCATAAACAAAACTGGGGGGGAGGGGGGGGGAAAGTCTGTGCTTCTCTCTACCTGCTCAACACTATGAGGAATTTAAGAAAAAAGACAAAAGGAGAGGGTCAAAGAAAAATATATTTAACTTTGATGCTACCAAAAGCCTGTACAAAAGTACTAACCTTATTTCATAATTTCTATTTACAGACAGCCTTATGTGCTGCTGTGGCACTCAGCAGCTGCAACAGAGCACGGATCGCAGGGACTGAATATGCGGAACTTTTAAATAGATTCCAAATTTAGGTTCCGCTTTGAAACCGCTTATAGATTTTGTAATGGTAGAGAGTCTTTTTAACATCCATTTTACACATATAATGTTCAAAAGCAACCTTAGCAATTTGAGGCATGAAGGCAGAGAATTGGTTATCATGGTGAAACGGCTACCTTCCTAAGCCAAGAGTTGCCCCCAGGTCATGGGCAGGATGAAGAATCATTTATTGCTGTTGTTCATGAAGTATATAAACAAACAAAACTATGTCCCTTCTGTTGTCAATTCTATCCTTTCTGCAAGCACCAAATTAACTTTTTATAGTCACTTTTAAAGTTATAGAGTTTTGTCTGTAAAGATCTTCTTATAAAATAGTTCCAAGTCACTACTTAAACACCAAAGCAGAATTTTCTGGATGCTTTACTGCATTACACATCAGACTCATATCCCTTGATCCGTTTTCCATGCCAGTCTGCAGTTCAAAGAGAAAATAAGCAGCTTTGCCCAGAGGGCAACCTGATGACGGCTCATCCTGTGCCAGTTCGGGATTTTTCTATTCACATACTGAGAGAGTGAGAAGCTGCCATGGTTGTGGCCAAAACTTCCCAGGATCCTGCAGAGTCTACATGAATAACAACTTTCAGGAGGCTATCTCCCACCCTGAATACTTACACACGTACTTACGCATACGCAACTCTAATATTAGGCCCTGGGACTCTGACGTGATATGCTTTAATCCTTTGGTCACCCCACTGAGCTCACCTTTCCCAGAACATCTGCCAGAGCATCCCAGCACAGAAACGCCTCTGACTAAGCCCTGGGAACGGCAGGGAGGTGGCACTAAAGAGATGCACCTACTCGCACAGCCACCGTGCCACCTGCGCTCTCGCTTATTCTTCAGGGGCAGCCCAATCGGCACAGCCGGTTTCCCACCGGGCCCACGGGCACTCGCTGGCCCAGCACCCGCGTTCCAGACACACAGGCAGGCACCTCACGGAGGCCCGGGGCCCCGGGCACCGTGCAGCCACCGTGTGGCGGATCACCTCCCAGGGCCACGGCAGCCGCCCCTTCCCCACCGCGCTGCCGACGCCCGCGGGGCTGAACCCGGGCGCGGGCCGTGAGGAGGCGGGGGGGCGCGGGGCCCCCGGCGGCCGCCTCCGGGTGAGGGGGGAGCGGAGGGGGGGCCCGGCGGTACCTAGCTTCTGGCCCAGGAAGGTCATGCTGTGGTAGGCCTTCTCGGCGGCGGCCAGGTGCGCCAGCCCGGCCAGCAGGGCCAGCCAGCTGGCCCCCGCGCTCTTGTTGGCCTCCCGCTCCTTCTCCACGTTGTCCTTGGCCTTGTCGTAGGAGAAGATGCCCAGGTGGGAGAAGAAGGTCTCCAGCACGGCCTGCTCCACCGGCACCGGCGCGCCCAGCGGGATCGACTCCCCCATCCCGCCGCCGCCGCCTCCACAACAGCCGCCGCTTCCGGGTCCGGCGCCGCCGCCGCGTGAGGGAAGGCGCTCGCGCCGCCTCTCGTCACGTGAGGAGCGAGGCGGGCGGGGGGAGGTGGCTCGGGGCCGCGTGACGGGCGGGGCCGCGCGCGCAGGGGCGGTTGGCCCCGTCACGGAGGGTCCGTTGGGCGGCCCCGCGGCCGCCAGGCACCGGTTGCTGCGAGGAGCTCCCGCCCCCGCCGCCTTGGCTCTCCCGGCACTAAATCCCAAGCCCGTTTTCACGCCGAATTGTTCCTGCGATTAACGAGCCCCAAAACGGAAGGTCTTGAGCGCAACCTTATTCCCGCCCTTTGGCACCGCCCTGGCGGGACGTGAGGCAGTCATGTGCGCTCGCAGCCCCGAAAGCCAGCCGTGCCCTGGGCTGCATCAAAAGCAGCGTGGGCAGCAGGGCGAGGGAGGTGATTCTGCCCCTCTGCTCTGCTCTGCTCTGGTGAGACCCCACCTGGAGTGCTGCATCCAGCTCTGGAGCCCCCAGCACAGGAAGGACATGGACCTGCTGGAGCGGGTCCAGAGGAGGGACACGAAGATGATCAGGGGGCTGGAGCACCTCTCCTGTGAGGACAGGCTGAGAGAGTTGGGGTTGTTCAGCCTGGAGAAGAGAAGGCTGCGGGGAGACCTTATTGCGGCCTTCCAGTACTTAAAGGGGGACTATAGGCAAGATGGGGACAACCTCTTTAGCAAGGCCTGTTGTGACAGGACAAGGGGTAATGGCTTTAAACTGAAGGAGGGTAGGTTTAGACTGGATATAAGGAAGACATTTTTTACAGTGAGGGTGGTGAGACACTGGCCCAGGTTGCCCAGAGAGGTGGTAGATGCCCCATCCCTAGAGACTTTCAAGGTCAGGTTGGACAGGGCTCTGAGCAACCTGGTGTAGTTGAAGATGTCCCTGCTCACTGCAGGGGGGTTGGACTAGATGACCTCTATAAAGGTGCCTTCCAACCTAAACCGTTCTGTGATTCTATGACTCCCTCAGGACCCTCCAGCTCATCCAGATATTTTGTTTGTGGTTTCCCCCTCCCTTGCAACAGGGAGATCCCTCACGGAAGAGGCACACCGCTTACACTGAGCGAGGCTCTCAAAGGTCCTCTCCTGGCGGAGCTGCAGCTCTCCAGCTACCCCAAAATAACATTTCCAGTTTCCTCTCGGGACAGTATTTCCCTGCACTCTACTCATACCTGCATTTGTTTTTAAGCTGACATCTAGACAGAACACAGCATCAGTTCTGTAACTCTAGGCAAGACCCATGTAGTGATTACACTGGCTGCCTACCTCTTGTCCAGGAAACGCTCAAAACACAGCTATTTATAACAGGCACCAGACACAAAAATGGCTTTAGCAAAGCCATGGCATGAAGCAGCCTTTTGAACTAACCTTAACTACACAGTGCCTGCAACATGTTCCTTTCACTGTGGCATTATATTGCAAAGAGGGTAGCCGAAGGACTGGGTTTGGGTGTAAAAATTAACTTTCATCTCATCAATTGGTCTAACATCAAAGATAAGCCTGCCACACCTTTCATCACTTCTCGTTTCTAGGTGCCGGCACCTCTGTACACGCCCATGAATGAATCCAGAATCATGCATAACATCACCTTGAAGAGGTTCAGGTTAGAACAAAGTTTTAGCTTTAAATGCTGAAAACTTGAAGGAGCTTAACTGAAGTTCTATGGTCTTCATTCTTAGAGCTGCCAAGTTTGAGTTCTGCATGTATAAAAAGCTGCCTTCTTCCTGAATTCAGCTGTATCTGCTTAGCATGGCCAAGGGACCAAAGGAACACAGGATTTTATAGCTGTTTGACAATAGACTTGCCCTGACCTGGACAGCTGATTATTAAAATTTTGGGGTTTTTGATGGGATATTTTGGTAATTTAAGTCTGCTTTGAAACAGGTGAAGGTTTCAGATGCTATCACAGCTGTAAGCAGCAGGCTGCCGACACCTTACAGAACACAGAGGAGGAAGGGGGACTCCTTGGTATACAGGACGCTGTTTCCAAAAGACAACTGGGAATCAAAGGTTCGGTTAAGACCTTTATTACAACACAGAGCTGACAGCACGTTTTCGTATTTAGAAGAAAGTATTTGGTCTCTTGGTGGTGAAACGTGGTTTGTGCTGGCGACGCAGAACTCTGTGTGGCAGAGGGAACTTGATTTTAGAATCCTGCAAGAAAAATGTTTCTATGTTAACTGAGATCTCAGGTGAACAACAGAAAATAGTTTGCAATAAAGCTAAGCTATATTCAACTGCTAACTTATGTATACAGAAGTAATACATCCACAGCGTAGATACACCTCATAGGAGCCAACAGATGCCTTACTTTTGCAATTCTTTTTGAAAGAAATGCCTGTTAAAGGTGAGTTTTCTGCAACGTTAACACCTATCTGGTTTGGTCTGACTTTCTTTCCAACTGTTCTAGCATTAGAAATCTTGATCATAATGTAACGTAACTGTAAACCTACGCATGCAGCTTTGGTTCCCTCCCTATGTTTGCCTGCAAAGCAAACCTGTACCAGCCAAGAGCATTACCCGCTTCCAGTCCAATATTCAACCAGGACCCACCAGCCGCTGCAACTTCACTTACATGGAACTGCTTGACCGCGGGTCTACGGCACTTGCTAGCGGCAATTTCCTCAACTTTCATGATCTGAATAGAGTGAGCACGGGCACGATGACGGGCGCCCATATCCCGGTCTGAAACAAGAGAATTCATTAAAAATAAATCTTAAGACTAGTTTCAGTTCAACAATCATACTTCTGCCTTTTCAGGAAACGTTTATAGCTCCATCTGCAACTTCCAAAATTTCTGATCAACTCTACTTAATCACACTGGGTTTAGTATCTAAAGTGAGGGCACACATACCACAGAACCAACACGCAGCAGCGAATTCTTCCTGGAACTCATAACCAAACTCCGCCAATAAAGTGCCCTCTTATTCTTCTTGCCTGATTTCAAGAAGGCACACACGTACAGAAGTAATCTACGTGGGACTATTTCATTTTTTGTACAAGAAAACTGTGATTCAGAATGAACACTGAAGTATGAATACTGGAAAGACATGTGAACTTCAAAAAAATCTTCCAAAAGGAAGGTGCCAGTAAAGGTAGGATCTGAGGTTACCTTTACTTTTCTTAAAATTGACAAGTGATAGAAACATGAATTGATATTTAACCCACATAATTAGGCTTTCAGAAGAGGAGGAAGCCATCTGTACACAGGCTACCTGAAAATTCCTCCCTATGGCAGTGAAAATCACTGCCTTCAAATCACAATGTCCATCGCTAGTTCCACAGGATACGCTGGTTGAAACTGGTGTGCTTACAGGCTTCCCAGGAAGATCCAACACAACGATTAAAAACTTACCTTTATGTTCAAGAATACTTTTGATGGGTATCAAAGTCATTATATCATGACAAATTAAGTTCTTGGGTCTCTTAAGCAATCCTTCAGTACATTAATTAACAGGAATTACTGTAAGTTAATGTAGAACCTTAAATTTCACTTTCAACAGCACTTCAGCTTTTGAAAGGCGACAAGATACATTTAATATTTGCACACATGACAAGAATATCATTATTAAGAACAATATTCTTTGGGTTTTTATGTGCATTCTGTAGCATTTACAACACTTCTGGATTCAAACACCAACAGCATCAGCTATACAAATGGTCTATCCCTGAAGTACTTCACATAACAGACTGAAATCAGGACAACCTTTAACCCTCCCTGAACTGAGGCAATGAGATCCTGGAGCAAAACAGATTTCCCCCTCCACCCCCATGATTATTTATTTTTTTTACTTGCTCTCCAAAGGACAGATGCTGGTATATTCCACAATACCCAAAATACTCTCTCCACAAGACTTGGGGAGATATACTCAATTATTTTAAAACAATAAATGTAGTGCAAGAAATATATACAGCACCTAAAAGGTCATGAAAGTCTCAGCCTGTAGAGCAAAACTCATTACTAGAATTCTAGAGAGTCCCATGATGAAGATGAAGTGGGAATATTTTCAGCTAGAAAAAACGTGTAAAGAACGGTAATGAATAAGGTACCACATACATCATACATAAACATCTAGGGACTTCTCCAGGAACTCCTCGCTTTATTTTTCCAGTGTACCAATTATCTTATAATGGATCAAGTCAGCACGCTTTATGCCCAGTTTAAGATTTAATCTTGTGCGTATGTACTGGTCCTACCGTTTTATACCTCAAACGGTCGCATGTACTTACAGCACTGAGTGACTGCACCAGCCGTGGTCAAGTCCCTGTACTCCCTGTACATGTTGTGAGTTCCGCTACGAGAATCATAGCGCAACCAAATACCAAAATTTTTTACCCGCAGAGGGGACTTCTCATACACCTAGAATTACACAAGAGCACAAAAGTAGTTAGAGACAGTTTTTTTTACAAGTTTACATTTTACAAGTTTAAGAATAAGTATTTTAGAGCTCTAATGAAACCACTGTGATGTTTTATTGTCAAAACCAACTATTTGCTCTGCTTCCCCACACCAACACAGCTACATTCAAGTCTTGGTAATTCAGAGTTAAAATTTCTGGTAATTCAGTGTGGAAAGAAAAATACACACAAGACTTCAGCTCTAAAGAACATCCTTTAAGCATCAAGGTAAGGGAGTGCAAGCATACAAATATCTATTTTCCAAGGATTATGAATGTCCAGGTGTCTTAAGAGGTATATTCCACAGTGAAGCAAGGGCAAGAACCAGACAGCAGCACTGACAGTGGTGCAGTTCACTACTCTGAAGTAAGCTTCATTTCAGTTTACTGGACATAAACTGCCACTTTGGAAAAACGCATTTGTCACTCAGCTTCACAGCAGCTGAAGGATAAACTAATTTCAACCTTGCCCCCAACAACAGCGCTTCATATGAACTCCTTCCACATGTACCAGCCGGAATTCCTTACAAACCTCCCCCTTTTTTTTTTTTTGGCTTTTAATCCCGCACCTGGCCACAGTACACAATCTCTCCAGAAGACTTCTTCATCTTCTTCAGCTGAGAAACAAAGTACCAGAAGCGGGACTTGGCGACAACATGGTTCGGAGCGAAGATCCGCATGCGGTAGAGAGGAGGGGTCCTGCATTTCGGCGTGGGCAGGCATCGCCCCACCACCTTGTACTCCCGCAGCTGGAGACGAAAGACAGGCCGGCCGCGCCGTCAGCCCCGGCCGCCGCGGAGCCGCCCCGCCCCGCCCCG
>VZTV01034620.1:8208-24670 GCA_013400875.1 Anhinga rufa
GCCCGGCGCGGGGGAGGCGGTGGCGCGGCGGGCGGCGGCGGGGCCCTGCTCGCGGGAGTGCTACGAGGAGATCGTGGCGCTGGAGCAGGCCGAGGATCGCATCGCCAAGCTGGAGGAGGAGAACGGCAGCCTGCGGGAGCTGGTGGAGGACATGCGGGCCGCCCTGCAGAGCAGCGACGCCCGCTGCCTCGCCCTGCAGGTGGGTGCGCGGGGCCGGCCTCGGCCCTCGGCCCTCAGCGACGGGCCGGGACCCCGCGGCTTCGCTCGGAAGGCCGGTGTCCGCAGCCCCTCCGGCCCCAGGCCCCTTACCCGAGGCGTGTGGCACAGGCCGAGGCTGCCCCTTCAGCCCCGCATCCACCTTAGCACAGCGTGGCGGCACGGAGCCCTTCGGGAGAAATGCCGTGTTCTCACCGCTGTGGCCTCATAAACATTCAAGGGATGCGCTGAAAAACACCCCGCTAAAACTGTAGATGCCAGTTTAACAGACCCAAATGCATCACGCGTGCAATGGGCTATAGGCCAGTCGCGCACCGCTGCGGGGGGCGGCTTCCGAGGTGAGAACTCTCAGATGCTTACATGCACAGGCATGTACAGTCAGCCAGCCAGTAAAGGCAGAAACGTTCCAACCTCAGAAACATCAGAAGTGTGTTTTCCTCAGAGCGTGGTCATGGGAGCTCGGAGATGGCGGCAGTTGTGCAAGTGGGCTGCAGAACGCCCCGTTAATCCCGAGGCTGGCTCCCGTTCCCACCGTCCTGGCTCAGGTGAAACACACATACGTAACAGCAGCTCAGCCGCGCCGGCGTGACAAGGCGTAGCACAGGCAAAGCACCGAGGGGCCGAGCTCACCGGTGGTTCTGGCGGCTCTGATCAGGTTGGATTTAATGCTAACACAACGCTCGCAGAGCTCTGCTCCAGCATGATGCTTCCATTTGGCATTAGCTGGCTGTCCGTCTTCACAATGCCCAGCATGGCAGGTGGAAGCCACTCTTACCATTTTCATTTGAAAAGTGAAAGGAAGTCAGAAGCAAACACAAAGTTATCAGTCAAAGGCCCCCAAAAGAATCAGAAGGACCAAGATTAAAGGTCCAGAACACCACCAGCTGTCCTCTCCTTCACTTCTACTGAACACGACTTAAAAAACATAACTGGAAAGGTGTTTCTTTTTTTCTCAGAATACTACTTGCCCTTTGAGGACAGACTAAGGTAATGACATTAAAGCTATAGAGAAACTTGTGCAATAACCTAACTTTCCACTTAAATAAGTAGTTTAAAATTAAATTTATATAAATACATATTTAAAAACTACTTAGCAGAGATTGCTTCCTTGTCTCTGTATTTTGCAAAGGTAAGTAGCTTATTAGTTGCTGATCAACTATATGTCATTAAAAAAAAACAAACAACAAAACAAAAAACTAACCCAAAAAAAATTCCAGCCATTTTCAGTCTTGATTAAAAAGTCAGTTGCTTTAAAATGCGTTCATTTCTCCCTGCTTTCTGCTTCTGTTCATTGTAGGTAGGACTGCGGAAAAGCCATGATAACCATAAGGAAGAGGGGACCTGTTTTATAGGGAGTAAGAGACAGGTAACGCCGAACCACTCCCAGACCCCGTGCCTTCAAAGTGTTCTGAAGGAAGTGGAACTCATCCGGAGCTCCAGGGATGGGCAAATTGAAGAAGCAATTAGGTTCAATCAAGAGTTGGAAAGAGAGCTGAAGAGCTCTCAGGAAGCTCTGGTCAGTCTGGAAGACTGCAACCGTAATCTGAAGAGAGAACAAGCAGAAATGAGGAAGAAGGTTGAAGAGGCGAGACACGCCGTCCTTAACAGTCTTGGCAAAGTGAAGGAGCTAGAAGTGAAAGCTAATGAAGTGCCACATATGCAAACGTACATTCAGCAGCTGGAATTGGAACTGCAGCACTATAGGTGAGTTTGAGTCCGCCAGAAAACACATATAAAATCAGAGTATTTTGTGGTTGTAACTTATTAAATGTCTCCAAATACATCTTCTAAAAATGTAGCCAGAGGGAAATTAGAAGCTACTTATCAATTTTCTTGGTAGGGATCCATAACAGAAGGGGGTCCGTTCAGTGGGAGGTAGGCCAAAATAAGGATGCTCGATCTACAGAGAGCTGAAGTCATTCCTCAAACACACAGCAACAGGACACAATGTAGTGACACATCAAGAAAGCCTCAAAAGAAATTCCAGACAGTCCTTCAGAATCCATTTCCAACACACTTATTTGTTCACCTTAACTAACTAGTATCAGTTCAGACATTTCCTGCGAGTTAAGTCACGCATGCAAAGCCAGCTGTAATCAGATGGCCGATAGTCTGTTTCTTATGAAAGCTGTTCAACTTGTCATATGAATTGGAGAAAAACACACAAGGCCAACTTCTGGCCAGCAGTTTTAAACTCCGCTGTGGCTTTATCTCTTCTTCCCTGACAGAATGTGTAGTACTCCAGAAGAGAAAAGGTAAAACACTTTCTTACAACCACACAGTAATACAGTAGGACTCTCAGACAAAAGCCACGTCACCCAACTAAACCCCATAGCACAAATAAATATGTTTCCAAACCTCAGAAAGTCGGTCACAAATTTAATAGCTCACTGCCTTTGTTGCCTTTTATCTCAGACAAAACCTTGGACTCGATGGTGACTAAGTGCCAGGCAGTTCTGCCCCAAGTTTCAAACTGACCTATGGAATGAAATGTTTGTATTTTTACTGATCCAAAGTAAAGCTAATATTTAATATTTTTTTCCGAACTGTACTAAACCCAGTATTTTAATATATTGTCTATTCTGAACTCCATGTCTCTTCCTAAACTTATACTTCCTCTGTTTGCTTACAAGAAGAATTCATAGGAGTTATTTGTAGCATCATGGCTATTGTACTGTTCTATGAAGTGAGGAAATTCTAAAAATAATCATTTTATCCGGTGTCTTTCTGTAAGCATTGTGTACATTAATACCTGTGTGGTTGCATTAGATAAAAGCATTTATTTAAACATCTGTAGGATTTTAAAAACACTGTGAGGGCACATGATGTCCAAGATGATTGTCATTTACCGGAATATCTGGATTAATTGATACAACTCTTAGTGCTGAGATAGGTCACGCTACTTGTCTAGTCTATAGAGTTCTCCCTGGCATGAGCACCAAAGACTTAAGATGAGTTCTTGTCCTGCAGAATTGCTTTTCCAAAGTATGGTGAAGCATAAAAAAAAAAAAGTCACCTTTAAGCAGGTAGAGACAAACTAGTTTAAGACAACAAGAAATGTCAACTGGGCCTTGCAGAGCAGGAACTTTTATGGGTTACATCAAAACAAATAGTGTGAATTTAAAAATGTAAATTATGTGATCTTTGTAAGATAATCTTTATCTGTAATACTAATTTTAAAGTTACACGCTAATTTAAAGTGAGTGTAAAGCTCGGGAATGGTGCTAGACTGACCATTTGGAAACTACACCCCTTTTTTAGCCCCATGGCACATTTAGCACAGGACCAGGCCAGCTTCCACATGCAAGACCCTTTGATGGGTCTTGATTCTATGTTAGCTGTAAAGCACTTCCATCTCCCTGTCCGTGTAATATGGCTCTTAGCTTCAACAGTTTAACAGCAGAGCTGCTTAATGACGACTGTGACTCGCGTGCCTGTGGTCATATTCCACAGTTTGCAGTATATGGAATACTATCATTCCACAGTGTGGCACAGAGATGCCCAGACTGGCAGAAAATAGGTAAGTTAAGCAGTGTAGAGCTCTGTGTTACTGTGGTGAAAAAGCTTAGCACTTGCGTGGCTATCTGTGCCCTGTGCAGCCGTTGGCATCATAGCTTCTCCCACTCACTCCACTTGCTTCCACCTGTGCTACAGATGGCAGAAACTCCTTCTGCTGATAGAGAATCACCTTCTCCTGTTGTGCAGACGTCCAAAATCCATGGGCAGAGTTTGGGTGAGGTGCTAGGAAGTACGTGTTGAGGGAAGGATGAAGCGTAGAGATGGAGTGACAGCTGCTATATCCCCCAGGTTTCTCAGTCGCTTGGCAAGTGTATTACTTGTAACGTTATTTAAGTCAGTATGTATGTAAGTTAGTACTCCAGTGAGCAGTTTTCTCCATTTCCAAGTACTGCACAAAGTTTGCAAGCAGGTAAGCGGGATCTAGGTTTGGCAAGAATTAATGCTGTAAGGTTGCAGCGGAAAAAAATGGGTGAGGATTTGACTGTACTGCAGAAAGCGTTCAAGGTTGCAGATTTGTCTCCTGAGAATTCACCGTAACTGGCTTGGTATGGCCATTATTTTACTTCAGCCAAAGTCTAATTTCTTCCAGAGAGGATCATATTCACGAATGAGACCACTCTGAGTTTTTCATGCTGCTCCTATTTATTATTTTGCATTTCTAAAGTAAAGAAGAAGATGCTTTCTTCTTTTAGGTTCAGATTTTCAAAGCCCTTTAAGCATCTAAATCCCACTTCTAGACCTTCATCTTACACCAACTTGCTATCAGTTAGGCCTGGAATCACAACAATTACCTTAAATTATAATCCCTAACTCAGGACACAACACAGTTTGGATCTATTCAGGAAAGCGTTTAAGTACCTGCAGGTGATCAGATGTTTTCCTGAATTGGGGTACCTAATTACAATTGCCTTTTCTGCCCACAGATTCATATTCCTGCAAATTCAATGCAAAATGTTGCTATCGGTATCTCTGGTAAATGTTTGCTAACTGAAGTTTGGATGACTTGAACATGAACTTTTTTTCTGAGTACACAGGCTCCTCTATCAGGGTTTGAAATGTTCCTATTACATTATTAGGTTCCAAAGCCAACCTATCTGACCAAATAGTTTATAGATACTTCTTGTCTCAAGGTGCACACCCTATTCTTCCTACACTGGATGCGTGTGTCAGGTTTTCGTTCCCTGTTTTCTCCACTGTTAGGAATTTGTACTATTTTTTTTAATCCCTGTCAAATTAACGAGTCAGCTCAGGTACTTTAAAGGTAAATTTCAAGAAATTCCTTACTGAAAAGCATGAGTTAAATTCATTTCAGAGGAAAAAGACATGTCACAAGAATTGTATGCTTTATCATTGCTATTGTATCAAAAAATGTGCAATTCCCAATGTCAGTATACGGAAGAGTTTAGAAAGTTACGCAAGCCCCATTTTTTATGTAGTGCTGCCCAGAGAGTTATTCTCATTTTGTACTGGTGCACTTGATTTCATTTTCCCAGGTATAGGACTTTTCATTTGTTATTACTGAAGCTCAGCTTTTTTATTTTCAGACTACTTTTCCAATTCCTCAAGAATTTGAGAAATTTGGGACTAACCTCCAAATAGCTGACATTCCCTCCAGCTTGGCATCGAACTGCACATTTGTAATTTCTCTTTCAAAAGTTGGAAGCCTAAATAAACATATAAGGCTAGGTCCCAGGACGGGTTCTGGTGACCTCCGCCTGATATACTCTCTCCAAGAGTGTATCATTAACAGCTATTCCCTAAACTAATTTTTTCAGTAAGTTTTGCTCCAGCCCAAGGTGACACCATCTGTGTATTCTAATATAGTCCTATGATTTATAAGTATTGTTTATAAAAACGCCACATATAAGAATGTTACTACAACAAAAATGTCACATCTACGGCTTCTCTTTATCCATTTAGCCGTTTTCCCTGTTAGAGAAGGAAATTAGATTGGTTTGATGTGAATTGTTCTTGCCAAATATAAGCTGGCTCTGTTTTCTATACTACATGGTAGGTGGCTTAGAAATCAATTCCATAATAAAGTTTACAGGTTGTTTTTTTTTCTCTTTAATAGTATTGGAGGAGATAACAGAATTTAACAACCTTTTTCTGATCCCACTGTAACAAATGAAAAGAAAGATCATTTAGAATTGAAATAGACTTCATAATGGAGATGTTCACAGCGGTTTTATGTTGCTGTGTTAGTCAGCAGCACAGTAATTACATAGGTCAGTGGAAGGGGTCGTAAAATACCAAAAAACTCTTCCCATATGCATGGTCTGTCTCCCAAATTACTTAATTATCCATCAGCATTTATATGTGTTAACGAGTAGGAATCCTTTTTACATGGAATGCAGAGAGGCTTGTTTCATGCCCTCATATTCTGTTATAAATACAAAGGTGGAGGCCTCTAGCACGATTCCCCCCATTTATTTCTTTCATAAAGTCACCAGTGTTAATTTTTCTAAAAAGTTATGCTTTAGGTTATCCTCTATCAGAAGTAGTTCAGTGTTTCTTCTCTTTTAGGAGGCAGTGTCCTGATCTTTTCAGTAATTTCTCAGGTTATCATTTACTCTGTAAAATATAACAAGATGGACCAAACAGATGCAAATCCATAATCCAAGAACAGGAGAGGAATATGGAAATATTCCTTACTGATACAGAGTCAGCTCTGTTAGGTGAAGAAACAGAAGCCCTAGGAAGGAAACACTAATCCACAAAAGAAGGTGTCATTTCCAATCTGAATGATAATGCATGTTTTATATTTAGGCATTCTAGAACTGTTCTTCTATTTAAAAAATTAGACATTAAATAAAGAAAATATGCACAACTTTCTGCTTGTCTAGTGTCATCAATGCCAACTACTTGCTGGTTGTAAGGTGAAGTGCATCTAGGCAATTTATTTCAGATGGCACAAAATTTGAATGGAGGCTCTGGGTGCACATGTGCTGGACTGCACAAAGGGCCGGATAGAACTGCAGACAATAAGTACGTCCTTGGACGAGAGCAACAACAGGCAGGGAGCAGTGCCTGATGGCAGTCAGTAAGAATGATGATGGTCAGGGAACTGAACTCATGGAGAGTAAAATAAAATGTTACTTTGCAGAACCTCATCTGCAAGAGCACTCAAGCAGACTGTTCTGGTTGAACTGATGTAATCTCATTTTATTTTCTAATTCTGCTTGTACCTGATATTTTCTTCTACTTAAGACTGTAAGAGGCTGTATGTTACATAGAAGTCTGACAAAAACCACAGAACTTTAAGTTTTTCAAGAAGTTAACAAGAACTGGTGAATATGTTCCCATCACATGAAGTTTAGACTACTTGCATGTCTCTAGTCACAGAAGAATCATGAGCTAAGCAAGCGAGTCAGATTACTAGTCATTTTAAAGGAACATTTTGATTTCACAAAAAGGGATAATGGAAGGTTTTGTTATACATGGTAGAGAGAACTGCACAGAGCAATTTAAATACATCAACTTGACATTGAAGAAAAGGTATAGCCATCTTCTATGGAAAGGCTAGTGTTATTTCAAATGCAAGAAGATTATTTCAGTTCTTTTTAACATTAGTAATTCTTGCTTCCTGTAATAGTAGCAAAACCTTTACTTCAAATCCATTCAAATTACTGCAAGTGCTTTTATCCACAAGGAAGCTTGTACTTGGATGCTAATTCTGATGTTGGAAATGTAGCCAGTTCTCTGGATTTTTTCACTGCTGGGCTCTTAGTTACACAGCGTTTACTCTTGGGAGACTTTCCCTGGTTTCTCACCAAATCCTCCTTTTCATCTGGCTTGCCTTATTTGCTGTGTTGGGAGTAAATCACTGTGAGCACAATAGCAATGCCACATATACGGACACTGCCCATTCACTGGGGTGGACGTGCTTCTGCCGTGTCCCAGGCTTCCTCTCCCAGCTCTGCGGAGGATTTGTTGAACCCGCTTTAGCTGTCACTTAGCAGACCCCATCACACATACCTTCCTGGGGACGGAGCAGTGAAAGTGTACGACAAGCCCTTCTGTAGGCAGGAGTGACAAAAAGATAGTTCAAGCCAAAGGAGTTAGTTTTGTCATCTCATACGCAGTATCTGACACATGCAGCTGCCTTTTAAAGCTGTCCCCTGCGCTTCTCTGTGCAATTTTAACCCCTCCTATACCAGAGAGATTATTTTTTCCCCAGAAGGTGTGCAGTCAGTGTTTCTGCAGCTACTGCTCCTTGAATTAGTGCCTGGAAATTCAGCCAGCAGCTTGGTGGAACCCCCAGTGACAGCCATGCACCTCCCTCCCTCATCTGGCTGCCCTGACAAGCTGCGTCACACCTCTCTGGCCTTACTGGCTTTCCCCGAAAAAATGGAAACCTTTTACTACCTTTTTACTACCCAAACTTTCTAGGTGATGCAACATTATCTATCTCATCTTATGCTAGCAAAAATCAAAGATTAATTTTATACACAAAGATAACTTTTAATTAAAGAAAAAACTACTCACCCCACCCCTTTCAAATTATTTCGTAAGACCGGACTCCCTAGCAGAGGTCAGGCTACTTTGAAAGCACACCTCCCAGAACAAAGTCACCTTCTCATTGTCATTGCAAGAACCAAAACCAAACAGAAATGCTCCTAGCTCATAAACAGCCCTCAGTTGCAACCCTCTGGATTACTTGGTTCCTGTACAGCACCTTTCTATATCAAATACTAGCAGTATGTCACCTTCTGCCTGGTGGGCCTGGCTGGCTGGTGATGGGACATCACTGCCATGTACTGCCGTTGTGCTCAATTTATAGACCTTAGAATTGCATTAACCTTGATACCATCCATCTGACAGGTCCTGACACTTCAGATCCCACTGCGTGCAGATACAAGCGCAGAAAATGCTATGCATTGGGGTTATTCTGGGAATGGAGTTACCAGCTTGGCAAGACTGGGATCTCTGCATCTCTTTTGACCTAAAAGCCAACTAACATCAGCATAGGAGACCTGCCTAAAAAGAGCAATTATTTATTACCAAGAAAAACACATCTGTAGGCCAAGAGTTTGTAGCCTCCTGTCACGAAGTGTTGCGGCTCATTACAAACCTCACTGGGGAGCCGGGAGGACCATCACGCATTGCCTACACAGTCACGCACTTGCCCTCTAGTTTCTTAAGCCAACCTGACAGGTTTGTAGCCGCTTCTATGTAAAAGAGCACCCGCAGGAAAGGATGCTTGGTGGAGCACTCCAGTTCTCCCTGCCTCACTAAAGGTCTCTGTATGACCAGGTCCCGCTGTGCTGCTCTCTGCTTATATACTCGTGCGATCAGACCTATTGAATTCATTAGCAGTGTTCCTTTGCTTATAGGAGTAACGAGAACGTAACTGGGCAATACATCTTTTACTGAATGGATGTTTGCCAAACCTCTCTATTAGATGCTTTGAAGAGCCAGCAGTACTTTAAAAAATTACTTTTTCTTCAGGTCAGTTTTGTAAGACAATGTAGTAATATACAACCTCAAAGTGTAACCTGTGCCTTAAACTTGGGGCTTCTAATGTTTACCTCCCTGGATGTCAAAGATATCGACAAAAATCTGAAGTAAAAGCACCAGGAGCGAGATTCTGAGAGGTCCAGAGCATTGATGAGGGCTTCAGTCTGGCACTTAATAGACTTAGTATCAAGTACTCGGCAATTCCACTGAGCCCCTCCAGATAAAACTAAAACAAATCAACCAACCATATCTCAAGTGGGTTTAGCGCGTGTCGCTTCTGCTGTCAATTCAACATAAGTTACTTTGAAAATCAAACACTGCTGATCATCTACACTCGGGCACAAGCAGAGAATTCTGCATTCTTTTAAGCTTTTTATTCTGCTGGAGGAATAAAGGGAAAAATTTTTTTATTTTCTTCATAAAACTTGAAAGTAACTTTGTGAAAATGAGGAGAAAAGGAGTTCTACTAAAGCAATAAGAAGCAATTATTTACTCTCTGCTGCTTTCCTTCAGGGTACAAAATAGACAAGGTAGTTTATAAGATAGAGGCTGACAAGCCAGGTTTTCAAACAGATGAAACTAATTTGTTCTGCTAAAATAGTCTGCTCACAGAATATGGAATGATTAATGATCTGCAGGGGAGGAGACCTTATCTCTTGAATACATCCCAAAACCAACAATGATATGACAAGATGAGTGAATTCAGCCTAGAATAGTATCACAGAATGGTAGGGGTTGGAAGGGACCTCTGGAGATCATCTCGTCCAACCCCCCTGCGTGAGCAGGCACACCTACAGCAGGTGAAATTTGTGTATGTTTTGCTTAAAAACCAAACCAAAGCTCAGCAAAAAGACTTTTCAATTTATGCATCAGAAGAAAAGCATGTAATGATGAAATGTGGAAATGCTAGAGGGACCAGCCCACTCAAACATGTCCTTTGACTTGCAAGAAATATGTTCTGTTTCAGCAGCTTTCTTTAACCAGGTGTCTATTAGAGTTAGCCATCCAGAGAAAGCAATTAATCTAGCCTTTTAATAGATGTGCAGGCAACCATTCTATTTCATCATTAACTCTCAAAAAGCTCCTCTATGTAATATAAATACTAGTTTGTCTGGAGAGCTGGGGAAATATGTAGAAAGTAAAATTAGTTGACTCCATGACTTCACTGGGAACTTGCCATAATGCAAACCCACAGCCAAACTACGTTCTTAAATCCCATCCTTGGGATAGCACAGGCAAGATCAAAAGATTTAAAAAACCATCACATTACTTAGGACACTGCCAGGGATACTCACACAGAGGTAGTCAGTCTGTATTTAAAACTACCTAGACTAAGCAGGTTGTGGGATGAGCTAATAAATGTCACTGGTGTTAGGAGATACAATACAGGCAATTTCTATATTTTCAATGACAAGAGTTATTTAGCTGTACTGCAAATATTGGCTGGAGTTTGTTCTGTTTACCCATCTTTTCACCATAGTCAGAATTCCTGTAGAATCACCGGCCACGTTTCTGTACTGTTCTCTTCCCTTCATTTTCTAGTACGTTTTTTCAGCTTTATTACCAACTCATCTGCCTGCTTAGCAGAATGATTAAAACCCAGACTGATATTTGCCTCTCTGGTGCTTGGCTTAGGGTATTCTCTTTGTGATACTCAGCATATTTTCCTATATTTGCCAGATCTGCCTGGCAATCTGAATCTCACCTATTCAGAACTGTAGCCACTGAAATAAGCTAAGAAAAACTTCAGGCACAACCTAAGAAAATATTGCCCTCAAACTACGAAAAAAGGTAGAAAAGAATGCCCTGCACTATAAGTAAAACTTTGATTAGATGCATCTGATCATAAAGCTTCACGTTCTGAGGTAATCCCAAACTGGAAACTCAAACACAGACTGAGATTTTTTGGGGGGAAGAGGGGAAGAAGAAGAGCAGGAGAATCAGCTGACAAAGTATTTCCTTCAGTCCATTATAGAGGAGAGAGATTTCCACAATTCCAGATGTGGAACCTATCTGTGTGCTCAAGTCAAGCAAACTGAAAGTTACATCAAGAGGCTGGTGTGAGTTGTTACTGACGGAGATTATCTATGAAAAGGGAATTTTAATATATTTTTATAGCTTTTCATAATGTCCATCTGAAAATTTGATAAAAATTAAGATATGTATGTCCTTAAAGGCTCATAAAGTTGCAGCTGAACTGAAAGTTGCATAGAGTGAAGCTTGATCATTATTGCAGATATCACAGGATGCTGACTGTATTCTGTTCACCAATGCCATTTCACGTAGGAATGTACTTTATGAAAAAAAAGGTTGGACAATAAATGTCAAATGTAAGCTTTGAGCATGACACATCTTTAGAAATTTACTTCTGTGTAACAAGTAACTTCAGCCTTCGCAGCATCATTCTTAAAACCACTTGAAAAATAAGGCGTAGAGGCTGTGATTGACTGTGTTGCAGTCCCTTCTTGTTTGTGGAAAAACATGTTCTCTGAAGGGTGCCTGAGCTTCAAGTACTAATTGCCATCACATCACACATCATCCATTGCAAGAAAAGAGGTGCCAAGTGTTAGGAATCAGATTACAGTGGGGAGACCCCAAACCTTTCAATAAATCTACAGAATAAAATCAGGCCCTGTGCTTTGTTTTGTGAAGTCTCTTTTCACAGCAGAATGTTTCAGGGAAGGTTCATGATGTCACATTAATCATAACACTGAAAAATCTGGTATTCACAGCACATCTGCTCTGCTTTTATTCTCTGTACTTGACCCCATCACATGTCCTTGGCAATAGTTCACATAACATAAAAAGTACTGGAACTACACATGGTGAGGTCAGCCAAGTTTAAAGCAGAACGTTGTCAGGTTTAAGCTGAGTTCTGAGTATTGTATTTTCATGCTCCCGGAGCTGGTAGGTCTAAGTAGGACTCTGCTTAGCAGAAAATTACACAAACAGAAAGAGGAGCAATCAAAGCAAAGCTAATGCTTATGAAAACTGCAGAAAAGGGAGTTATCCTATCCCTCTCTGTATCAGCAAATATCCAAAGGTGGGATTTCCAATAGTATGTATGAAACGGGATACACCTGTATGTTGGCTCCCAGTAGCCCGCTCTGGAGCTGAGGGCAGTGTAGCTGCGTTAGCACAGTGTCCTGAGCACCCCACACCTCCGAGTGCCACAGAGCTGCACAGCACTAACACCAGCTCTTTGGAATTCATTCAAGTGATTTTACACTGCACAACATGGGCATAACCTTAAAAGCACAGGTGTCATAGATATTGTCTACTGCAGAACGAAGAGACATCAAAGGGGGCTGTTTATGGTCCTTTAATTCGGTGGCCTGACAGATCTGGCATGAATGAGGTAAACAGATGGACCACTCTCACTTATAGCGACTGCTCTGATTTAATTTAGACCCAGGCAAAGGGCTCAGGCTGAACAGTTCGTCCTCCAAAAACATGTTTGGAAATGGTTTAAACTAGTTGCATATTTAGGTTAAATCAGGCAAGATTTCACATAGACAAAAATAAAAGAAAAAGCAGAAAAATTGTGGTCTTTTATTTGGATGCTTTCTTGCTGGAGTGTTTTGATTTTTCCTCTCTGAATGACTTCAAATTGGTGTAGCTAGATTGAATTTCAAAATACCATTTTAAGACATAAGAAATTAAACCAAAATGAGATATTTCATTTCACGTTGAAGAGGCAGTTTCCTTAGAAGCAAAACATTTTTGCCTCAGATTCCTAATTCAACCCAACAAAAAACCAATTTGAACACTATAGGCAAAAGTTAGGAGAGAAGCTGGTTCTTAGTCAGAGAGATCTGTGTTTCCATTCATGAATGTATATATCTCCGCTTAATTTCCAATACTATCCACAGTCCCCATGGACAATTCCTTCAGCAGAGGAAAAAGAATAAGAAAACCAAAATAAGAATGCTCTCAGCGTGTCAGAAAGACTGTGTCTGTTTGTGCTGCTGGAGCCCTGGCTGTGATGTGACTGGTTTTGCAGAAGGAGAAGTCTTCCAGCTGTGAAATACGAACACTGCTGGCAGGATATTCCTGGGTGGAAGCACTGACTTTGAATGAAAGACCCTTCGGTGTAGCCAGGGGGTTGGTATCTCTCAAAAAAGTTATGATTAATCTCTATACAGCAGAATTATATACTGGGTCTATTTTTGTGCTGTCAGTCTGATACTCGCTGCTTCTCTTCCGTTGTTACCTACCTGCTTTGCTCTCTTTGGTATGAGGTTTTTTATTCATCATGATTTTCAGTTTCTGAATGATGATTCAAATGCATTTACCAATAGGAAACTTTAAAAAGTAAATAAATTTAAACCTTCTTAGGTAAATACTATGCAGTATATGAATGATCTAAGCTCTGAATTCACATCAAATAATCATGATTAAAGATCTAAAATCATGAGAGTTTTGAGGTGTTTAAACTTGTACTTTACCTAAACCAGAGAAACCATCAATCCCTAGGGCTTGGCACTTGTGATGTACTAAAAGTCATTTATACTTAAATTGCAATTCTTCAACCTTATCAGTCCTGCTTCTGTCTTGCATCAAAGAAGTCTTTTCTTCTAGTTAGGATACAGGTTACTTATAATGTAAATTACCTCTTTATTAAATTATGTTCTTTTTAGAACAGATTATTAATGCTGGAAAGGTAGCAATTATTCCTTCCACTTTCAGGCAAAGTGAGCTTTTCTGTGGCAGGCTCCCACAGACTAGCTAAGTAATGGGGCTCGGTTTCATCAGCAGGCATGACGCACGGTACAGAAGTCACCAGGAAGTAATTGATGCTTTGCTATCTCATGTACTCAAGTCAAAACTTTAATTCTACTGCATTTACCTGTCATTATATGCAGGGAACAAACAGAAAATAACCCCTAAACATAGCAATGACTCCATAGGCAGAGCCCACAAAAGACTCCCAGAGCCCTCCAGTTTATCTAGTCCCTGGAAGGCAAAACTGAACTGGCAATTCCTTCCCTTCATGGGGCTCTATAAAGAAAAGGCCATGGTGAACAGAAGCAGGGAAAGAAAGAGCAGTTCTGCTCATTACTGTGAAAGAGGAGCTGTCAAAGCGTCACCTTCTTTCATCCTTCCTCCCTTGCCAGCCTTTTTTTGACCCAGGGAACAGAGCCTTAAATCAAACAGTCAGAATGAATGATGAAACTGCATAGTTTGTACAAAACAAAACAAGAGGCTGTTGAGAGCGGTAAAAAGGGGGCCCAGCCGAAGGCAGCAGGCCACACTCAGCTGTTGGTTTCCTTGATTTCATTCGACAGAGGCTGGTGCTTGAACAGCCATGGTGCGAAGACAGACCCCCTTCCTTTAACATCTGCAAACACAGCCTGTAAGGCTCCTGCATGCATAAAATTAACTGTAATGTGTGGATATTTATCTTTGGGAACAGGATTAGTAGGACGACCAGTGTAACGAAGACCTGAACTATCATCGGTCAGGCTTCAGAAAAGGTCAGAGGACTGGTTCAAAATGAAGTTTTAATACTGGCAACAAGAATGGCTAATTTTAATTAAGTTCTGTGTTGGAGGGAGAATGGTAATAACAGCTCACAATAGGTGAGATGAATGTGAACTGGGAGAGCTGTTGAAATACAGAAAGAAAACCATGTATTGCACCATTTTTAAAAGCAGGCTTATGAATTATCCATCAATTCAACATGCAGAGGCCCCAGTTGACTTTTGGGTGTTTATTATTTTTGGTGAAGTTAAGCAAACCAATGCTTTTGAATATTTGTTTTGTGTTTTAACCAAGCTTAAAATAAAGCGACTTTTCAAAGACAAAAATCCTCCCAGGACCATAGGAACATATGCTTCTTTGGCCACGCTTACAAAAATGATAGATTTTTTCCATCACTTTATAAATGGAACTGTAAAGCCATGATCTGGCTCAGAATATAATATACAAAGTGCCAGGTCAGAGGTGAGTGCTATAAAACAGGTGTAAAAAGTTTGTGGCTTAGATTGTGTATCCTTAAGTTTAAAGGGCTTTTTTCCCCGCAATTAAACAGATGCATACTGCATACATCATTAATGTACTTAGTGAATGATATGCATTATAGATTTTGTATTTTTAAAAGGTTAATTTGTGTTAAAAGAAAGGGTACCCTGTCATACATTAAAAACCATGATATGTCAAGCTGTTTCTCTCTCATTAAAAACACTGCAGAGGATACCATACTTCAGAGGTGAGTCTGAATTAATCTCTGGAATTAAAAGCAGTAAAGTTCCACCTCAGCAATTTGATTCATGTTTCAACCAGAAGTGCATCTGAATCACAAAGCTTGGGATTCAGATCAGAATATCCACTGTCTGAGGGGGAGCTGGATACATAACTTCAGTTGCATCCTAATTCTAACCATGACTGGCAGTCTGCCTTGCTTAGTACTTGAAAACATGTTTTGTTTGGTCTGTATTTTAGTTAGAAAAATATGCTTTATGTATCACATGGTGAGGAAAGCTACTATAATGTGATTATAATTTAATTTTTAGAGAATAACAATGAAAATTAAAAATAAAAAATTACTCTCTTTTTCAAGATGTTAAAAACAAGGACCAACTGAAGAATTGCAGAATGATCTTGGGATACTGAGTGAGTGGATGATGGCAGGTGATACCTACTATGTTAATGAAAACTGATGCACTTTGGGGAAAATAACCCCAACCAAACAGTTCCAGCTTCAGTAGACTTGGGCTTACTATAACTGCTCAGGAATGATATCTTTGAGCTTTGTAACTCTATGGATGTATCCGCTGAGTTGCAGTAAGGCAATCAAATAAATATTAACATTTACAAGGAAAGGAATAGAGAACAAAACAAAGAAAACAATTATGCACATTCATAGAACACCTATATCAGAAAAAGGAAATTACGATCCTTCCACCTAAACCAGAATAAAGCTAGAAAAGGCAACAAGCATGGGAAAAAAAGGCAGGAAACTATTTTAGCCCCTTGCAGATGTGGAAAAGAGAAAGCTGAGGAAAGATGTGAAAAAGGTCTATAAAATTTTCATCGAGATCAAGAAGATGAATAGGGAACAATTGTTCAGTCTCTTCCAATCCAAGAATTATGAGTCATCACATGAAAGCAGGAGACGGGTTCAAAGTAGGCAAAAAAAAACCAAAACCATTCTTACACAGCGGATAAAGCAAGCTGTGGAGTACCTTCCTGCAAGATTCTTAGCTTAATGAAAGGTTGCATGGATTAAGAAAGCAACTAAAATACTGATTTGATTGCCTTACTG
>VZTV01034620.1:24686-39295 GCA_013400875.1 Anhinga rufa
AAAAAAAAACCCAAACCTTAGCAGGTATTAAATAGAAAGATTACATCACCGGAGTCACCAAGCAAATCTACACAGATAGTGCAGAGGGAAAGGCCAGGGAAGGACTAAGGATGCAATTAGGGTATGTGAATATCAGGGGAAACGTGTATGTACGTAGTCTCTTTGAACTTTAAATATACATAAAATTACAAACTATAGTTCGATTTCAGGAGGTGTCATCACCTTGTCTTCATCTGCAGGAATTCTAGGTTATTGCTCTGGGAATCAAGCTTACCTCACATACCTACGATTCAAGAGGACCCATGCTCTAAGCTTAGCCCTGACTCGGACTTAAGACCGTAACTTTGGAAGAATCATTGTTTTTCCTTCACATCAGTTTCCCCATCTAAAAAGTTAATATTATAATGACCACAGAAGTAGGCAGCTATCACCCACATTAGTTAATGGTTCTACAATTACCTTTAAGATAGGAAAAGGTGAACTAAAATTTAGAGATACTGTTTAATTATTTGTGCATCTGAATGAGAGGTGGTTGCTACAAAATATCACTCATACCTGGAGATTAGCAGGATTGAAAATGGATGAACTATGGCTCTGGTAAGAATCTGAGTTACAGTGATAAGTATTAGCTAGAATTTTGGAAAAAATCTCTGAACCCTCTATTTCAGTGTGAAAGCCTGACTCTCAGCTTTAGATGAAACCTTCCCCTGTTAACAGCCTCTCACAGGACTTCTTGCACACTCCTCCTAAGCATCTGCTTGCGGGACATAACGAGTAGGATACCAAAATCTAGTATGACAAAACCCTGCACAAGTCCCTGCCTTTAGGTCATGCTTTCACATTCTAGCCTCTGCTTGACGGATGCCTATTGTCCAGTCTCAAATCACTTAATTAATTTCCATTCAAATCACAGAAGTTTCCTGCTGAGCTGGAAACCAGCACATGCTATTCAATGTAGATGTCAGTTTTTGTGTAAGAGACAGCCATACCAATATTGCAAAGATCCTTGTTATCTGTTCATGCCTACAGCAAAATTTAATCTGAAAAGCTAGGCTGAGAGTTTCTGACATGCTGGCACAGCAAATATTTTCCTACATAATTGAAAAAGATCATTTTGTAGGAGTGTTGGCCCAATGGTTATCAACAGAGGCTGAGATCTGGGGGAAAGCAGAGCATTTTCAAAATACTGTATGTTTATCAGAAATAAAATATGTACTTTAACATTTATATTTATTTGGCCTTCATGCTGTTTGCAGCTGTCTGTCATGGACATATGCTGGTATTTGTCTGTTCACATTTTCTCGCTTCACTCCAAGTTGCATGGTATGTGCATATATATGCAATATTAAAGATTCTGTTCAATAATTTAGAGGGCTGTGTGATACCTGACCTTCACCATGCATAATGCACGTCTAACTTGGTTTCTCACACTCTGTCAGGACTGTCAGGGAGAGAAAATGCTGTTCTGTAACCCTGGAAAGAGGGATTTTCTGATTTCTAGTCCAGATAGTCCTGGGATAGAAATACAATATTGTATCTTGTTGAAAAAAGGAATGAAGAGGTTCTAAAATGTATTAATGGGGAATCCTCTTTTATTTTCAAACACCTACGAGGGTATAAGAACAGCCTGATTATACAAATGGAAGAGAGTCAGACTGAGATAGCTGTCCTGTAAAACACAAAGCTCAAGTAGGTTACATGAAACAAATTATTAAATATATGTCACACATTCAGACCACCTGCATTATTCACTTAATATTCATGAGCAAAGCCAGTCCAAACTTCAACCAACAGCACTGCTTAGGAATACAAAGAATTTGATTTTAAATAGTATAGCTGCTCCCATAGCAGTAGGCTTTTTAAAATAAATATACTACAATGACTCAAACTGTGCTATTAGACTTATTTCAACCATTGTAATAATTCATGTCACCAGAATGATAACTATTCTATTTTAAATGGTAAGATGAGAAAGTAATTTTGTGTAATAGACCTTACCACTTCGTTCTGTGCAAGTGTGGCCAAGGACTTACGTATATTTTGAATGCTGATGTTAATGTTTATTATTTCGGAAATCTATTATTATAGAGGTTACTGTGTACTTGCCAGAACCAAAGATATAAAATACAGACCTTATCCTGAATATTTTAGTCCTAGATAAACATATATGTGATAAAAGAGTATGGTGAAATTACCCGTTTAGATTGTTAAGAAAAATCTAATTTAAAATCTATTCACGTCAATGTATGTCTTGGAAAAGACAGCATGCTATGAATGCTAGAGAACTCCATTATGAATGTCAAACACAGACAATTTAAAAAGTGAACAATAATTTAGGAGAGTTACACTAGGGCTAGATGATTGCTGTAGGTTCCTTCCAACTGAACTAATCTATTATCAGTTTTGTAAACACTGCATTGTAGTTTTCCCCTTTTGGAAGTTTAATTTTTAAAAATATACCATGTTTTATCAGATTGCAAAGTGGCAGGTCTAATCCCCACAAAGTTTTCCTTTATGGATTGTTTTTTGCTTTTAGCTTAGGGAACTTTTTTTCCATTGTTATAGGTGCTGTGCTGCCAAATAACCATAAATACGTAACAGCATATGCAGCTTTACTAAAACTTAGATATTTTTTGACAGGTTTTATATATGATGCTAAAAATCGATCTCTAGAGCACTTTTCAATTGGCCACAAGACCCACAGGGAATAAAAAAGCATTTAATTAAAAAACCTAAATTTGGATTCCAGAGTCGTTGCTCAGGAAATGAACCCACGCACTAGAGGAGACTGGTTTGATGGCAGTTTGAGATCTGTACTGGCATTACACTTGAAGTTTGTAAGTTTTTATTTTGTTTTTATACATCTTGTAGAAGAAAAGTCAAATATGTTGCCTCAAAATGGCATTACTTTGATTTCAGCCTTTCTTATATAGGGTTAGAGAATCTCTTAGAGAGCATCAGGCATAGTTTGGAGAGGTGCTAATCGTCCCCAGGTCCTGCTGATACTTGCAGTCCACTGACAGTAGAAAGAATGAGTAAATGCTTATTACTTAAGAAATAAATGCTAATAAATAATAGAGTGCTTATTACTTAAGAATAAACAAACAAAACCTAAAAATTGTAAAGAATTACAGGCACTGAATCTTTGGGAGGGTTTTAAGGAGTAGAAAGTAAATATCTTTCAAGTTGGCATCTCATGAATATGTTAAGATTTTTTAGCTTATGTATTCTTCTGTAATAACATAGTGACGTGAGAAATCAATAACAAGAGCAACAATGAACAGGGCAGCACCGTAACTATAGTGCAAAAATCCAGTTTTCCTCATAGAAACCAAAAAAAACCTGTCACCTAATCCCACCCTTGGAGAAAACGTTATTCCTCAGGCAAAGCTGTCCACTCAGATGCAGTCTTTACAACTCAGTGCAACTGTAGCAATAGACAGAACTTGGAAGTAGTAAACGTGATATCTTTCTTAAATCCTATACGGGACCTTTGGGGCCTTCCGATGCACTGTACATAAGCATAGTCTGGTTTTACTATACTGCGAGAAGTGGAGGTGTTCTTTCTACTCAGCATGAATTACTGTCAGCTCTTTGTCTACTGCTGTGGCGTCCCTTAAAGTAATAGGCTCTAACCCACGCTAGGCTCATTTTTCAGTGTGCAAAGAGAGGCAACACTGAGAGAAAATGGGCACTCCACACAATTTAACCACCACAATATAATTCTCAATGGGGAGGAATAACACTGTCAAAATTAATTATATGGTCTGTGAAATTATGAAACTGTTTAAATACTCAGATAAGCTTTTACATGTCTATAAGGATAAGTTTTTATATGTCCATTAAAACACCACTGAAGTCCATATGCACACTCTGTGTGTGAAAATTTCAAAATGCTGACTATTGGAACCTGGGAAAAGATTGCTCTAGACTTCCTCTGTGCCTGTATTTCTGTTTTGAAGCATCCACTATGGCTCTGTCAGAGACAGGACAGTGGACAAGACGAAACTCTTAAGAGTAGTGTGGTTGTTCCTAAGTTCTTATCTTCTTATACCCTTTTCAAGATCAATACATTCTTGTAAGCCTTACATTTTGTTTGAATTTCTGTAACTCGTTATTGTATGATATGGTGATGTAACATTATGAATCATGCTCAGATCAGGCTCTGAGTGGCTTAAATCTAGCCACTGATATCAACTTCATGATATCAAATGCAGGTTCTACATGGTTTAACCCCAGCCAGCAACCAAGCCCCACACAGCCACCTACTCGCTCCCCCTGGTGGGATGAGGGAGAGAATCAGAAGAGTAAAAGTGAGAGAACTCATGGGTTGAGATAAAGACAGTTCAATAGGTAAAGCAAGAGCCACGCACACAAGCAAAGCAAAACAAGGCATTCATTCACTGCTTCCCATGGGCAGGCAGGTGTTCAGCCATCTCCAGGAAAGCAGGGCTCCATCACGCATAACGGTGACTTGGGAAGACAAACGCCATCACTCCCAATGTCCCCCACTTCCTTCTTCTTCCCCCAGCTTTATATACTGAGCATGACATAATCTGGTGTGGGACATCCCTGGGGTCAGCTGGGGTCAGCTGTCCTGGCCGTGTCCCCTCCCAGCTCCCTGTGCACCTGCAGAGCACAGGGAGTGAAAAAGTCCTTGACTAGTGTAAGCACTACTGAGCAACAACTAAAACATCTCCACATTATCACCACTGTTTCCAGCACAAATCCAAAACACAGCCCCATACCAGCTACTGCGAAGACAATTAACTCTATCCCAGCCAAAACCAGGACAATGATGAAGCTCCAACTTGTGGTCTTATCTCTGTTTATAAAGGTATAGAAATTCGATTACTATTTTTGTTACAGGAGCAACAGAAAATCCCAATAATAATTGGGTCCTCATTCAACTTTATAAACAATCTCTGCTTCAAGTCACTTCTAAAATTCAAATCAGTCCTTCAGAAAACTGTCTTTGCTATTTTAGAATGCAATAAAAACCGGAGCAAGGTGAATGTCACATCACTCTGGGTTCTCCGTAAACATTTGATCACTCAATTTAACTTTGACACAAGCTTGTATCTGCTTAATGGATAGGGCAGTGGGCAGATGAAGGACATATTTGCTATGAATGTGTTCACGAATACTCTAAATGTACACTCTCTAAATTGATAGTGGTTACATCACATTACAGTCTTGCCTCTGGGTTTAGAATTGTACAGGGAAGTCCTCAGTCCTTCTGCAACTTAGGCTAACCTTCCCCCCACCTTTTTTTTTTTTACATAGGCAATGTAAAATACAGGAAAACAATACATTTCTTTGTAGTAGCAGCACTAGCAGAATGGACATAAAATGCCATTTGATCTCCCAAGTTTTGAGACAGCAAAACAAAAAAAACACCAAAAAAGACAGCAGCAGAATTCAATTATAATTTCCTGAGCGCAGAGGTACCAGTTCCCCCTCTCAGTTGTCAAGGAAGTCACCCTGATGTTAGCATGAGCAAGTCACATAAATCTTGTCCGCACCAGTAGCGCACATTCCTCAGACTGGGAAGTGCTGGCACAATCTCATTATTTCATGAGCAAGTGTCACTGTGGACTCTCTTCCCTGGTTTTGAAAACAAATAGAGTTAGTTGCAAAAGTAACAGACCCCAGAATTTCCAATGTGAAGGGTATGGCTCTGCTGAGTTACCAGCTATGTCCTGGGAAGGTAACATACAGTGTCACCACCAGTGTCACCAGCTGTCACCACCTATACCCGTGGGTTAGTCACCATCAACAGTGCGACGTGCACAGAGCAAACACATTAAACAAGCAGCTCTCGTTTTAACAGCCCAGCTATCAGAGTCCTGCATCTAGGTATCATTTACAACAGGAAAGTTACAATATACATTCAACTGGATAAAAGTAGACTGTCATGTCAAATTGCACATGCCAGAAAAAACTATTTCATAGAATCTTGCACCATCTAGGTTGGAAAATACAGCAACTGAAACACTTCCACAGAATCAAATTGCCTGGACCTGATTAAAAGGCTGCATACAAGAAACTCTTTTGAAATAAAGGGAGGCATTGAAGTTCTGCCATACGTCAAGATTTTGCTAAGCCCTTTACTAAACAGTAATGATGGGTTACTCTGAAGGAACCTTTGATCCTGCATGGCCTTTCTAAGAACTGAAGTAAACAGCGGTCTTCAGGGATACTGGGAACTTGTACACATGCCATCGTGCCTCTCCTACACTGCTATGCACCAAAGGGCCTAAATTCCCATTATTCTGATAAGTGTGTTTAAGTAACAATCTTTAAAGCTGCTGCCAGAAATCTCAGCACAAGATATTCTCTGTCATCACCAGTATAGACACCTGAAGGCTGCTTGAGGCAGTTGCGCATGACGTGATTTTAAAGGCATCTGAAATAGATCTGCATGGGATATATCCTTTCTTTCTGTTACTGAAGATGTGTTTGGGTTTTAACTAGAGATCTGGGAATGATCTGGCATTTTAAACAAATGCTTCTGCTAGAAAATGAAATTTATGAGCCAGTTGGTTTTTTTACCAGATTAGACCCTTCATCAAATCTGGAGCCTGTCACTTCTCAAACAAGCATTAATAGTGGCCCTTACATCTGAAACTAAGGTCATTTCTATTCCCAGTAGGATGGAGACCTGAAAATAAGCAGTATTTATCTGAAATATTCCAGTTCTGGCCAGGATGAATGCAATTCAATGAGCCTTTGCTAATGCAAACCAGACTTCTGCATGCTCATGGGATGCTGTCATTAATCCTTCGAGGACATAAATGTACAGCTGGCTTAGTTTACTGCCAACATATTTTTTTTTTAATGACCCTCCAGATATACGTTTAATGTACTCATGCCCTGTTTCAAGGAATTTACAATAAAAAAAAACACAGGCAGAGCATGTTAAATCCTACCTTTAGCTGTTGTTGCCAGCCTAGCCACTACAGTATATAAAAATTCCCTCCTAGAGGATTATTAGAGTCTCTCAAGGTTACTGAACAACATGGCACACTGCAGAGTGGCAAACGATCATGGAATGAAAGATTGTGGCGACTAATAAGTACAATCAAGGTCATTTTAAGAACCATAACTGATGGGTTGGAGGGGGAAGGGGTCTACCGATAAATTTCAGGCTTAATGATACAACAGATCTGTGCACTTTGCACAGATTACATTGGGGGGGTTCCCCATTTAGTTGTTTAAAGTATCTATGGAAAACAAAGTCAAGAAAAATCTATATTCACTACAAAGACTTACTACTGTTTTTTTTTAGTCTGTCATCTCAGATAAAACAGTATCTTTAGATTCTGTGTGAGATATATAGACAAACTCCAGTCTGTTCGATAGTTTTAACTCAAGCAACAATCAAAACCCATCAGACTTCATTGTGGGACTAAGCTGAAACACAGAAACACAGCAGCGTATCGGTCCTGTTTCTGCTCTGATTTCAGATCTACAAAGTCTTTTACACTTGCTCTAATGGAAACTTTAAAATGTAGAATATGCCATGCCTGAAATATTTCCATGAGATTCTGGTCCCTCTAGTATAGCTTTAAAAATTAAAATAGAAGCATTGCCAAACCAGCTAGTATAGATAAAAGGCTTTTTGGTTTAGATGCTTTTGGATTGTGAGGATTTTGAAATTTTATTTCTTATATCTCTTGAAACCTAAAGTTGGTAATTTCTAAAAACCTGCCAGTAAAGCTCAGGAAGATACTGTTTTCATTTTGTATTTCTGTATTAGAAATTAGCACAGAATATATTATCCCTAACATTCTCAAATACAAACATACTGTAAAGGCCAGATCCATCTTCTTCCTGACGTTTGGCTTATTACACATAGAAAGTGATGGTAAAATTAGGCTCAAATTTCTTCTTAAGGATTTACAAATTTAAGGGTTTCTTCCTCACTAATTGTCACCCCACATGCTATATTCCCATTTTCTAATGGGCCGCCTCCACCTGCCTAAGCCTACATAGGCTAATGAGCTTCCTAAGGCAGCCAGCAGTCAACAGGAATGTTTTCCTAGTGTGACTATACTTACCTACTATATATACCTACCTACTACTTACCTACTAGTATATACCATACTAGTATATTTACCTACTAGTATATACCATACTTGCATTTAAGGTTGGAGAGTTACAACCTTTCCTACCCCTTTTCCGCACTTGCAGTAGAAGTTAGAACAGCTTCTCCATGACATGTGGAACTTCGAGTTTGAAAATGGATCAGAAAGGAACTTCAATGTGAAATTTCTAGAAGGTTTTCATTAACAAGTATTTCTGCCTGTCAAATTTTATCCTAACCTCTCTTCCTTCTAATATATAAATCTCGGGATTTGAAACTACCGTAGAATGTCAAAAAGCCAAGGGAAAAGATTAAGTCTCATCTTGGATGCAGAAGGAATAGATCAGCATTAGAAAGCTTGGGATCTCATCCAAGGCTGAGGGAGATGAGTTTTCCAAGAGAGTTGCCCAGGGCAATAAAGTGGAAATAGAAAACATGGTGAAAAAACCTGGTTGCAGAAGTTTAAATATTAGTCACCTACTGTGAACTAAAATGAACAGCTAAATATATTTTAATAAATACCCAAGGTTTTAAATTCTGCTATAGCCCTATGATGTTAAATTTAAAATTGTTTTTACAGTAAGATAACACAACTGGTATCACTTACTGTTTCAAACAACTGCTTTTATTTTAAGTCTTCCTCCTAGTGCTATGTTACAGAGAGCTTCTGAGAACTGCTTCCTGTTTTTCATACAGATTTCCCTCTTTTCCTGTGGAAATCTATTGAGGAAACTCTGTGAAAACAAAAGGAAGTATCTGTTCCTAAATACCTGCAAGATTGTCCAAAAGAATCGTCTTTACCCACTGTTAAGGGTAGGGGCTGCATGTGATGCGAGTAGCGCTGTGTCCCGCAGAGGGACAGCCCTCAAACAAGCTGCAGCCAGCTCAGTCGCAGCAGGACTGCTGCGCAGAGGGGAGTCCTCGGTTTGAATAGGTTAGAGTAGTGCTGATTGGGAAAACATGAATCCCGGTCACCCAGCCTTCTTATGTGGAATTTTCCTAGTAACAACTTCCATCTGCCCTCCTCTCCTCCACCTCATTTATTAGCTCTCCTACTTGAGAGGAACCATAGGGCTGTGCTAGGGTCTGCGATATCCACACGTGACCCACCACTATTCAGGGAGTAAGACACTAGCACTGAGCCATATATGATTAAAGATCTTACCTGCATAATGTACCTTTTCTAATAACCTGATGTTAATAAGTTCTGCAACACCTTAAATATACAGCAGCTGAAACAGGATCACTCTCAGAAGTGGTTTTGCATCAGTTCAACTACCTTTGAGGTAGCTCTGATTTGCTTCAGACATCTAAGACTGTGGAGCTAGAAAATCCAAAACAAATGTAGAAAATTTATTTAATGTATTTCAACATAATTCAGCGTCTGTTTCTGGTTTCTGACAGCCTGCTAGGCTCCACAGAATCTGGATGAAATTTAGTCCCCAAGTACTGAAGTTCTGCTGGATGGCTGCGTGTTTCAAAGAGAAACTGAGCCACGGGCATTGTTAAAGGATGGAAGGTGGTTTTGTTTCAATTTTTCATACCCTTGTTAAATAATCTATAGGCAATTTCCAGGGCAGTTACTACTTGCTCAGTCAAGTTTTCTGCTTGTTCAGTTAAAATGTAGTTGAAAAAACATAGGGGTAGGGGGGAGGAATGAGGGTTATTTTAAGTGACTAATAAAATCTACCTGCTCCTTTGTCCTGCAAAAAGACCTATTATCACTTGTATTATAGTTCTTTTCAAGGGCTCCTGTCAGGATTTCACTGTACCATTGTCCTAATTAACAGGGAACACACCTCACCCTGGTCAGCTCTGGAGGATCTACGTACATGCAATTTTAGAACATGATCCCAGCCGTACAACATCAGTGCTGGATAAATTACAGCAATGCTAGGTTTTACTCTTCCTAATAGAGACCATTATTGATCTTGTTTTTATCCCAGTAATACCTACTAATTCCAAATGGGCTAGGTCACGATTCCCTGACACAATATACATTTATGGTAAGTTACATCACTTGCATCCTACGCCAACAGTCCTGTGGTCTAAAAACACAGCTACATTTTTTAAAGATATGTGTGAAGAGGGTACCAGAAAACTGCCCTTAATAGTGCAATAACATTTCAAAAGATGAGAAACCATCAAGATCTGGTCAATAATCCATTAGTGTCAAGCAACACTGTCCAGCTCATGCTAATACGACAATGACTACATTTTTAGTCTCTGTCTTTCCTGGCCTGCTGTGTGCCCAAGTTACACTTAAATGTCTTTTAATGTATGCTTATTCCCATACTCATTCCCATTCCCAGATGCTTAACCGTTTTAGCTTATAGTACCTTGAAATACTGTATTTGGTCTACTGGAAGTCATCTGTAAAACCTGCAGCTTTTATACACGTTCATACACTAATCTACATTTATGACAACTAGTTTTTTCAGAAAGAGACAGAAAAAAGTTAGTCATCCCTGTTTTCCTCCCCTAAATATTTGTATTAATTTATGTTGACTTTCTATGAACGTTCAGAGATGTTGCATATGGCCACCCTGCAAATTCCAGGTGATTCTAACTGATAGAAGAGAAGGGGAGTGCTTCCCAGGGGAGTACTAAAGATTGCCTAAGCAATCATGATATGAATCATGATTTTATGCTATTGAACATCATGGAAATTAATACAGTATAATCATACCACAGAAACTGAAAAGTGGCTTGTAAAGCAAAAGCTGTTAAATGAACTTGTATAAACCATAACCTGAACTTGGATCAAGTCAATTATCTGAAAATGGTAATACTGAAATCTTTACTAAAACATTTAAGGAGGTGTATAACTATTTATATAAGGATTGCAACTGATGCAATGAAACTAAAATGTAATTAAAAGGGTTTTATGTCAATGATATTACAGATTTGGTTAAAATTATGCACCTGCTTAAGTAGTCTGCTGTAGTAGCAAAGATATTATGTATAAAGTTTAAACTTAGGTGAAGTTTAAGTAAATTTGGTAATAAATACAATGTAAATCTGCCTGGACTGAGGTTTATTAGATAAAGAAATCTGAGGTACTGCTAAGACAAGCAGAGGTCCACCCACTGAGAAAGCAGATGAGCCAGAGTGCTAAACATAGTGTTAGAAATCCCTTCTTACATGCAGGGAGCAGCTACATACAGTCACGTTACATTCTCTCATTGACTTTTTGACCTCCAAGTAATGTTTCTTATTCAACCAGATAACCAATAAAAGACTAAATAGAAGCTGCTATATTTGCTGCCAAAATATACCTAGGACCCTACTAAATGCAGGAATACTAGGCAATCTTTTCTGATCTCTATGAACTGGCAAATAACTTGCAAACATTTGGGAAGGAAGGTAATTAATTTAGGATACATATAAAGGCAGTGTTATTTTTCACAAGTCACCTACCAAAACAATAAAGGCTTCAAGAAAGCAAAGGACAGCCTGCTTTCAGGAAACTTAAAACTATTTCAAAAAAGCATCAGAATAGCAGGCACAAAGCTTAAATAGGAAGGAGCATGCAGAATTGTACAGTATCTAATGAGAAATGGCACGCTAAAGATCCCAGGATGTTTTTACAAACATCAGTGGAACAGAAAACACAACAGTATGAGGTAATTGTTATTCTTGTTTCCTGATACAGGATCTGAGGAACATGTGAACCACGTTCACAGCAGACAGTCACTGGCACGGACATTTCAGGCTCAGGTCTCACAGTAACTACGTGTTCCCTTTGCACTCCGGGCTCGGCAATAACCGCAGGACAGGTCTCATATGCAGAGCATTTGGGAACTTGCAGGGACCAAACGAGTGGACAGGCCTTTATGCAACTGTCCTGTGAGAGCTTAAGAAATATCTGACTTAGATGCAAAACTGGATGGTTGCAGCCCCTCCTTTTGACAAACGTTAATGTCATACTTTCCCAAATGCTTAGTAAGAGCTGGTCAGAAATAACTTGCAGCCAGCTTAAGGCACAATGTTGCTGTGAGCCACCTTCCTTTTCTCTCACTCCAAATCCATGAGGCTCTAAACCTATGAAGTTCCGAGATAAGTCCTGAAAGAATTTACATGCCAGTAAATAGGTACTGTCAGAGTTTATGCCGCATTCAGGGATATCTGCAGTTTTGCATACATCAGAGAACCAAAAAACAGTGTTTTGTCAGACGTTTTAAGCTTTAAGAGTTGAATTCAGTAGGATCTCCACCCTGCTGATAAGTACTCTCTGACTCTGTTTAGGAAGAACACTTTTCTTTATCTAGGAGACATTAAAAGGATCACTGGACATTTGATCTTTACTGACATACACTCTAGCACACAGGAGATAACAGAAGGATTCCTTGGGATTAAATAGCACACGTCTACACGAAGGAATACATGAGGGGTTTGTTTTGTTATACAAGCAATGACAGAAGGAATTTATCTACAGGACCACAGCTCTGCCACTCTTAATCTGGTTTATATGCCTTATATCAAGTATCTTGATTATATGTATCAGTGTTTTACAATTTCATGGTATTTTACTTACTAAGTGTTGGTTTTAGGCTTTCAAGCAACTTTCTGTAAAATACAAGACAGGACACCAAGAGAGAGACAATTGTAAAAATAAAAGCTTGGAGATCAGGAAGGACAAACAGACTTAGGAGAATACATACACACAACTCACTCATATGTAGTTGAGAGGGGTGGTGTTTGTTTTCACATGCTTCTGTTGCTTTTCCTTATGGGCTGGGCTAAAAGGAGATATCAAAACCGCCTAGAGAGAGGCTTTGCCAATGGGACTGTCAGCCTGACTAGAAGCAAGGAGGGCTGGAAATCTTGAGTGGGAGCTTGTTCTTGTATTAGCTTCAGCTTTATTTCAGACCCACACTTCCTGATAAGCTGGAGAAGTGAATTTCTTGCACTGCTTCTCTAAAACGGACTTGTAACATATTGCCAATACAGGGTCTTCAGCAAACTCCAGGCAGAAGGATCTATGTCCTGTCAGAGTGGGGTTGGAGGAAGTTGACCTGAGGAAGGGCACCCACAAGATGTAAAGTATCATGTGGAAAGCAGGCTGGATCCAGGCCAGGGGCAATACCATCCAGCCCTCTCTCCTGTTGTAGCTGGGAAAGAGCTGTTATGGCATGGTGTGAGGACCAGCAGGAAAAGTCATCTTAATTCACCTGCACATAGCCAGGTACTCTGAATTACTGCTTGCACCCACATGGCCTGTTGGGAAGGTCCACCAAGAGGTATTTTGTTGTCTGGGCTGAAAAGGTTTGGCCATATTGGTGTAACAGGGAAATGCTGTTATTTAACCAACAGTTACTCAGTGGGTCAGTACAGTACTGAATAAAGCCCTTCTGGTCCTTCAGCTATCCCTCAGTAGCATCTCTTAAAACACACTGCTGTGCTGCCTAACATTATTGTGGGGTCTAGCACCATTCCCATATCCACGTACACTCTGTTGAGCCTTGTGGAATAATTCTGACATCGCAAGCTTAACACAAACTTCAGTTATACTAAACTGAACGTTTGTTCCAATATGGAAGGAAGGGAAACTCAAGAGCAGAGCTGTATAACAGATAAGATGAGGGAGTAACGGACCTATGACTTCTATTTCCATGACTAGGAAGAAAGTTGAATCCAGGTTTTTAATTCAGACTTCCAAGAAATCTTGTGCAAGCTTTCACAAATAGCTTTTGTGCTTATAGTTCAATTAAGAGCAAGTGATACTTAAATTTTTCTAGCTTTATTTAGGTCTGCATTGTGTGCATCCAAACTCTAGACTTTCAGTGCAAATATCTGGATTTCTAGCTAGCAGGGTGTGGCAACAGAGTTCTTTATTCCAGTGGAACAACATCTGGAAATCATTTCCTTTAATTTGTCACAAAAGAATTCATTAAGGGACAGGAATATCTGAATGACATAATTCCAAAGTGATATGTGTTTCTCCTGGATAGTGCAGTGACTATTGACCATAAAATACCTCACACAGAGCAAAAAGCAGTCTGATTCTTCAAGAATCTACTCAGGAACTACTGCCATGCAATATAGTCCCTTGCTAGGTACAGAATTTATAAAAGCACAATAAATACCTCATCTATTTAGGCTAATTATCCAATGTTATCTTCCATGGAGCAGCCCAAATGACTAATAGTTTATTAATAATGGTAAACTAAAGTTTCGTGGCCAAAAATGGTTAAGGAAAACACCAAACAGCAAGGCTTGGAGATATTGAGCTGCATTTCAGAGCTGAAAGTCACAGAATGAAACCTGCCCATTCAGCTTCCTTATTTATTTATTTGTAATAAATATCATATGTATGAGCACGTGTATCCATGCAGAAGAGCACTTATCTTGTACTTGGGCAGGTCTTGCTTTATGCGCTGGTATTTTTCTTAACTGTTACACTGAAAATTAATGATTAGGTTTTTAGTATATTCTTCACAGTATAATATACCAGACTAGAAAAATTACCATCAAAATTTTCTGCTAATTTTAGGTGCTGCCATGGTTTAGCCCCAGT
>VZTV01034629.1:0-16336 GCA_013400875.1 Anhinga rufa
CTCAGGATGTTCTATGATTCTAATTAATATTGAGTAGCTACACAGATTAGTAATGTTTCATTAGTGTTAATATAGCATGCTCTCAGTCACTTACTGAGGATCTGTTATGAGGAAGGGATCTCTCTGCCTTGGGCAAGGAAGGATCTCTTAGTCTCAGGCAAGGGATCTCAAATCTTGAAATGTGTCACTGCTCAAGGGGAGAGTCACCTGGTGTGCAGTCCAGCTGCAGTTCAGGGAGAGCTCCAGTTGGGCTAATCCTGATGGCAATATTTATAGAGTGAAGTAGTTGGCTGCTCGTTGGTAGTGTAGACAAGATGGATGCCTTCATTAGTTCTGGTGTCTTGTTCTGTACTTTGGTCGTCTTGCATTTTTGGGCTTCAAAACTACCACCTTTCAAAATATTTTTCCAAGGCAACTTTACCCGCTTGTACGTGAGCCGGGATCTTTCCAGCTGGCGGGCTCACCACAGGGTGTGAGCACCTTCACCCCCTTGTCCGTGAGCTAGCAGCTTTGCAGCTCGCGGGTTTACCACTGGACACGAGGCCTGTTGCTCCTTAGTCAGCCTGACTCAACATACAGCGAGAGGTCAAGTGCATCCATCACAATGTCACGGGTGCTGAGGTGAAAGGATGTCTAGAAACAGCTCTGGAAGGAGTAGTCCTTGATGAGGGGAGGAGAGAAGATGGTTCTTGTCTCTATTTCTACTAAGCCTTTAGCAAAACTTTTATGGAATTCTACATTTGCTAGCTGCTGTCTTCTGAGTAAGGACTTCAGGATACGAATCCAGTGTTTGCTTGTTGTCATTGTATATTGGCAAAAAATGGGATTTACTGAGACATTTTGTCTATAATTGTTATGATATAAACAATGGAATAAATGTATTAAATATTTTATTTTTGCAAGTTAGGGAATAATGCCATAACACACAAACAGCTGTAGCCTCTAATGAGGGAAGATGGATGCTGTATATAAAATCAATCTATATGTGTTGTTTATACAATGACAGCATTAAAATGCAAAGAAGCTGCCAGTCAAAATGCTGACAACATGCAAAACTATGAAATAGTGAAGCAAGTGTTTCTGATGTTTAGAGATGAAATAAATGTTTGTCAGCTCTTTTGGTTTAATGCAACTCTACAAAGAGGAGAAAAAGGGATACATTATGAATATTCATCAATCATCTGTTTTGTAGCAGTCCCTGTATTTCTATTCTTCATTAGAATCCCAGTCAGAAAACACTCCTGTCCAGCTTTGCATTTTCTCATTATATTGTAATTAAATAAATTCTTTAATTAAATTCAAATTAATTTTTATAAACATCAAAGGTAACTATTCTGGATGTAGTTCAGTCCCCCCTCTCTTTGAAAGGACTGAAGATCAAGACAGTTTTTATTTGTCTCCACTAAAGTCTTCAGCAAATCTCTTATTTTTGTTGTTCCTTAGGTTTCTGTTGCTAAAGTGGAGTGTTCCTGCCATATCAAGTATTGTAACTTGTCTGTAATGTTTCCTGGTCTTTCTCTCATTCCTTGTTTCCTATCTCTTTTCTATCTAGCTATCTTTAATATTTTGGTGTTTGCCATTGTAGCAGACAAAATAATTTCAGTAGCCTCGTATGCCCATGTTAATAGCCTGCAGTACCCAAACCATTCCTTCCATATCAGTATGCAGTACAATTACTGTAATTCACCTGTGTGCATTGGAACTTCACTGCAGGAGGAATACAATGCAGTATCATATCATAGAACCATAGAATGGTTTGGGTTGGAAGCGACCTTAAAGATCATCTAGTTACAACTCCCCTGCCATGGGCAGGGGCACCTTCCACTAGCATATTTCATGTAAAAAATGTAACTTGGTGCTTTGCAGGATGAATAATAGAACTACAGAGCTAAATAATATATTTACAGGGAAAAATAATGCATAAAAGCAGAGAGAGAAATTAAGAGGCAAATCAGGAAATCAGTTTTAGCTTTAACAGGAGTTAGAATTGAAAAAACAAAGAAGCTTCAGATGACCAGCTTTCAAGTTTGGTCTGACTTGATCATTCAGATTTGAGCTGTGATAATCACAACTGAAATGTTGCCTGTGCTTTTTATTCACACCATTTAGAAATCTGACCAGGCCGTTTATAGCACTGGGTGAACTAAAATACAGACAGAAAGCTAACCTTACTAAGACTGGTTCTCCGTCTTTGTTTTCTCTAGTATCTGTCTGAAAGATACAGGATTTTAGTGAAACATTTGCATTTTGGCATAATTATTTTTCATGAACCTGGATTTTTTTCATCCTTTTGTTTCTCCCCCCCCCGATGATTAATAAGGAGTGGATAAGGAAAAGAAAAAGAAATTGAAATCTAAAAATCTATGGTGTTAGGTAAAATGGAACTCTTCAATCATGTGAGTTGAGAAAGCTTATGTACAGAGGACCTTCAGAGTGGAGTCGAGAAGACTGCATTAATGTGGAGGTAAAAAGTAGTTGAAAGGAAGGCTGGAAGGCTGGTTACCTCTGGTGGTCCAAGAATATGGTGTTAGTTGCAGACTTGGAAAACACTACCCATATTTGTGAACTTTTTCCTAGGACTTAGTTCTGCAGGATTGTGTCTTTAGCCTAAGCTGTTCCTTGGCTAATTCTGTGTTCCACTTCAGTTTTCATTCAGCCTAGGCTGCATAAGAGTTTACATACAGGAATTCAGTACCATTGTAGATATGTTGCTCTCTGGAATATTTGTGGGTTCACCTGATCCTTTATTTTTATGATGCTTTTATTGCTACAATATATATCTTAGTAAGATACAGTAAAAAGAAGGGAAAGAAAAGATTTCCAACTAAAACTATTCATTATGGCAAATTAAATGCAATTCTTTAATGCTGTGGGATTTGTCACACCTGGTAAACTTCTGGTAGCAAAGGTAAGCCAATCCCTTTCCTCTTCGCTCATCCTGTCTAACGTTGAACTAGCTTTACTGGGAAAAACAATAAAAACTATTCTAGAGAGGAATGAGTGACACTCATGTAACTAGAGATGTGTAAACATCACTGTAGCAAGGCAAGAATACGAAAGCAGGTTTTCTCTGAGAAGTTGTTAGAGGTATGGAGGAGGGGATTTTTTTTTTATTTTTTTTTTTGAGCTCTCACCCACAGCCTTCATCAACTGTGAAAGACATCAAAAGCTGAGTGGAAGAGCTTGTTGTGAGTCTTTGAGGCAGAACTGTAATTTAAAATGCTGAATTGTGAGCCCCGTGGGCTTGAATATCAGATATTTAATACTGTGATTGATAATGCAAGGAGGTCTTCTTATTTATACTACATAAACATTAATGCAGCTTGAGTATGTTTCACTTCAAGCAGCTGATGCTAAAATACAAAGGAAGAAAAACATGCCTTGCACTGCATTTCTTTGTCTCTTAAATCAAGCTATTACATACCAAGGAAAAACTCTTCCCTTAGAGCTGAAGATCGGTTCGTTTTTGGTGTGGTTGGTTTTTTTTTTTCTTGCTTTGTATTATAATTACAGTGAGGATGAATTCTCTCAGCCCTCCTTCCTCCTGTGTTTTCTGAATAGCCACAGGGGTCTAATAAATGACCTCTAAAAGCTCAGGTGCTTGGATTGTATTAAAACACAGGAATGCTCTTTCTGAAACAAAGTGAAAGTTAATTTCATATTGGAATGTACTTCTAACTGAAATACGGAAACATATTCTTAAATCACATGGCAGAACTGCAGCTACTAATTTTCATGTGAAAGGTTGGTGCAGGACCAATCACAGTCTTTTTTTTTTTTTGTGGGAGTGTTTTGCACTTTTAAAAAGTTGAGTCTCTTGAAACAATGCAGCAAGCTTTATGTATTTATTAGGGTAGAAAACTTCAATGTAGATATACAGCTCAGCTGAATGATTCGTTATGACAATGATGCTATAATCCCAGTCACCTGAAATCAAAGACAAATGTACAGAAATTGCTCCTGAAGTCTTGAAAACTATAACAAGCAAATTTTTTTGCAGTCTCTCATGAAAGCTTCTGAAGGTCTAGATGAGATCAACTCTTGTGCAGCACAGCTGCAGCTGACATTCCCAGTCCTGAGTTCCCCAAACCTCTGAAAAAAAAAACACTGTAAGGATGTTACCATGGGCACCCAGAAGCTAAGGGGTGTTTGCCATAGGCTTCAGTGAGAGCTGTTGAATTTAGTGTCTTTATGCATGCTTATTTGATTCATGCTGCAGAGGTGCAGCAGCTGTGCAAAGCATGTATTTTTATTAAGTTCCAAACTTTATCTCATATTGGTTCAATGATTGGAATCATGATGAAACAGGAATAACTTGTAAATGTTAGTGTTTTATGAACATGGGTTTGTATGATTTATTTGTGATTTGGTCATTTGAAGTTTCCTTAACTTGACTTTGTAGTCCTTCTGGGAAAACAGAGGCTGTTGGATGTTACAGTCTTTAAAAATCCTGCAAAATTATCCTGTCTGCAAAACAGTAATACAATGAAGTGATTGATGATATCTGTTCTCTGAAGACTGTAAACTTTCATGTATATTTTTCAATTTGCTTAAGCTTAATTATTGAATCTTTGCAGTGTTCTACTAAACTAAACCTCTGCTGCAGAGAAATTGTCCGCATCTTAGATAGGATGCAGGTCAGGCAGCCTGGTGGCTTGGGAACTCGTGCTCCATTAAGGTATTTCACAGCTGATAAAGTGCAGGCACAGCATAAACCCAGTTCTTCTGTGGTAATTGACCCCCCCGCAACAGCATGTTGCTGTATATGCTCATATTCACAAACCACCTCTCAAGGAGCATTATATTGAGAAAGTGCAGAGATAAGAAACTATATACATTAACTATATAAATTGTCAACCATAAAACTTGAGCTTTTTTACTGAAAATATTTGAAGTGAAAAAGCAGCTGGTGTTCTGTGACAGGGTTTACTCTTTTTTTCACTCAAGTCTCAGCTGTCTTGTGCAGGTTTTCCTTTGTTGTGTGCTGAGTTCCTTCTTTCATTAAAGATGTTTCAGAAGCTGATACGAATTACAAACTACCCAAGATATGTGGAATGGAAAACAAGATCAAAGTTGCCTTATACCACATGTCTGTTAGTGCAGTTGGATACAAAGAAAGATCTTACTTTGTCCTGTCAGGCAATCTGTCAGTTGATTCACACTGTTAAGTTAGCTGCAAATTTGCCCTTTGTAAATTCTTGTGTAAACATGAAGAACACCATCTTGGAAAAAAAAAACAGTAAGAACAAAAGCCATAAGTACTTTCAGTATGTGTGAGGGGAGGGTGCTCTGTGGGTTTGTGTTGTTTTGTTTTGGTTTGGTTTGGTTTTTTCTTTTGTTTTGGTTTTTTTTTGTTTTGTTTTGGGTTTTTCAACAACAACAACAACAATAAAATGACACAAGTAGCATCAGGTTGAAGAGTTTTCCAAGTGAAATACTGTTAAGAAATGGAAGGGTTTTTTTCAGCCTTCCATTACTTCAGTGATATATTATGTTCATTGCTCCAAGAACTGTGATGTTCCAACTAAGCTAGAGATTCATTGTTACAAATAAGCTGCTAAATTTGATTGCAACACAAAGAGGATGTAATGAAGTCCTTAAGGCTTTTCCAGAAGGACAGTGAGCTTTGAGGTCTACAGTGTATGGCAGTCCAATAAATATAGTTGTGCTGAAAATTTATATATAAATGTAGCAAAATTAGCTTTTTGTCAATTTTAACAAAAAATGGCAACTCATGGCTTTTTATTTTATAACTCCCTATCCTTCTTTCCACTGTTTATTCTTTCAGTTGCAAGATATTTTGGTCACATTGCAAAAAAATGTGCACTCAACATTAACTCCTTTTAAATACATTTGTTCAGTACGGGAGTTTACACAGAGCTGTTGCTTCCTCAAGTCTTGTCCCCTTTGCCGTGGCCCGACGAGGTGGGCACCTGCTGGTTGCAGTATGGCCCACCAAGGGCCAACCCATTTGAGATTAGCTCTTGAAACACTGCCTCTTCTCTGTAGTTCATGCTTTGGAGCAGCAGTGACTGCAGATCAAGCCTGCTGTTCTTTGAAAGTGATTTTGCTTATGCTAATTCCAGCCTTTCTGGTTCCTGAAGATGATCTTTCATCCCCACTGTTTTTTTCCCTTTTTTGTCCTCAGTCCCCCCAAAACCTTGTAAGTGGGCAATTCTCTTGCAGCATTAAAAAGGTAAGAACTCCTCCTATCAAATTAATACCATGACTACACAAAAAGCTGCAGAGAATGGAAGGGTGGGAGAGATGAGTTTGATCAAGAGGAGAATATGTGATTATATTGAGGATTTATGAGTGCTTCCAAGTGGTCTCTGTTGGCTTCTTGCTGCCCATTTACCTTCCTTGCTCTTTTTACCTTCTGTTTTGAAAATGGAAGACTTTTTCGCTCCAACAGAAACTAACAATTCCAAAACTGTTACTGAAGCAGCCTATGAAGGCCAAGTGATATACCTTGTGTGTTAATAAACAGTAGTTGCAACCTGCTTTGTGGTGCCTTTAGTTAACCTTTCTGCCGGTTAACCCAACAGAGAATAGGAAAAACAAAGTGGTCTGAATTAATATAGAGTATCAGGAGATATCCTTTTTTCCCCACTTTATTGCTATGTATACATTTTATCCAGTTAATCTAAAACTTGTTTTGAAACTTCTCCTCAGATATTACAGACTCTCTTTCCACATTTCCCCATCTTGCTATAACACCTTTGATTTATCACATTGGCACTGAGAGGCAGTAGATTGAAGTGCTCCTGCTGTTCTTCCTCTCTTTTTTCCTTTGGTGATTGAGTATGTTTGCATGCTGTAGGTACTGATGTACCTCAACCTTTGTACTCCTTAGCAAATATGACTCGTCTTCCTCTCTCCCAAGCCCAGTGCCTGTTTTTTGCCACAGACTTCCATGGTGGTGGTGATAATGCTGCTGCATTCAAAGGATACACAAACTGTGCTTTTTTTAAAGACATAAATATTTGTGGATATGGCTGATATTGTGTGACTTGTAATGGAGTTTGTTTCCATGGGAAACAGTCAGCAAAGCTGATATGAGTTAAGATGTGTAGTAAAGATGCTCTAAGAATAACTTGAAATGAGTGACAACCCCTTTATTTCTTCATTTAAGAGAATTCAGTGAGATGCAGTATCCATCATGTGCACATCTTTATTTAATTCATCTTTACTCTGCTGAATTTTCTATGAAGAAAAGCCTTATTTTGTGCCTTGTTCTGGTTGTCACATTTTAAAAAATATGTAGGAAAATTCAGGAGGGCTGCAGAATAGCTTTACTTATGAAATACAGCCTGTAGAAATGTGTCCTTTAGCTTTTTCACTTTCTAAGCCTCCTCTTTCAAATGATTATAATAAAAAAGGAGAAGACAGTCAACAGCCTAAGGGTTTCTCACTGAGCTGGACAAAAGAGTAAAAAGATATGATAACTTGAAATTGAAGTGGCCTAATTAACAACAGAAAAAAGGTGCAAATTGAACTCATTAAGTTGTGTAGCAGTTACATTTGAGGTGTTACAGATTTTCTAGTACTGGAAGCACCTAAATCAAGGCTCTGGGTGTATTTTTAAAAGACCTAAGACTTTAAGTTGAATTTGGCTTCTTGCAAAAACTACAAAAAAAAAAAAAGTGCTATTTGTGATGCAGGAGGGTTGGTAGAGGTGACTGTAAGGTCATAAAATGCATATGTTTCTGATTTGTGCTTTTTTCCTTTCTGAGAACTAGCACAGGTTGAGCTTGGTTTGTCAGATAATCCTAACAAATGGGAAGAACTCGTATCTGTACTGTGAAGAAGCAATCGCCACGAGTCAGAGTCCTCTTCTTCAAGTAGTGTAAGATGGTCATCCCTCGTGGCCCCTAAATATTTTACTGTTCTGGCTGTGCTTGTGTCATAGTACAGTTTCCTTGTTACCTTTTCATCCTTTTGAAATAAGAAGTCAAAAAGTTAAAAACTAAGTAAACTTGGCAGCTTTCCTTCGCCACTAGGGTTTCTGTGATTTACTGAGAAGGAACAGGGCTAGGTGACGTGGTAGCAACTGGTTCCTGGGGAATAACACCTTGCTGAAGATATCTCCTCTGTCCAATCTTCCCATCTGTCATGGTTTTGGCTGGCATAGAGTTAATTTTCATTCACTGTAGCTGGTGCAGTGCTGTGTTTTGGACTTAGTATGAGAATAATACCGATAACACACTGATGTTTTGGTTGTTCCTGGGTAGTGCTGAACTAGTCAAGGACTTTTCCAGCCTCCCATACTCTGCCGGCTGCACAAGAAGCCGGGAAGGGAGGGGGCACAGCCAAGAGAGCGGATTCAAACTGGCCAAAGGGATATTCCATATCATATGACGTCATGCCCAGTATATTAACTGGGGGGAGTTGGCCGGGGCGGGCAGCAATCACAGCTCGGGAACCGACAGCGTCGGTCGGTGGGTGGTGAGCGGTTGCACCGCTTGTGATTTTCTGGGTTTTGTTCCTCTCCCTTGTTCTTTTACTCTTAATTATATTATTATTATTATCCTAATCATTGTTACTATTATTATTAATATTATTGCTATTTTATTCTAATTAGTAAACTGTTCTTATCTCAACCCACGAGTTTTCTTGCTTTTGCTCTCCCGATTCTCTCCCGCATCCCACAGTGGTGGGGGGAGTGAGCGAGCGGCTGCGTGGTGCTTAGCTGCTGACTGGGGCTAAACCATGACACCATCTTATGGGACCGCCAGCTTTGCTGGTGAGGGCACTGGGGCTGGGGCTTTTGTTGGAGGTGGCTGAGAGTGGAGAGCATGGGTATGATCTGCCTGTGGGCCATGTCTTGTCTCCCCAGTGCTGGTTCAGATGGTGCTGCCCCAGGCTGGGGACATGGTGCAGGAGAGAGGTGCTGAGCGGTGGTGGGCTGTAGTACTTTGGGTAGCACAGTGTGGGGTACAGGGCCGCTGGTGTTCCCTGTTGTTGTTTAGAATTGCATACATTCAAAACTGGTATTATTTGTTATCTCAATTTCCTTTATTGGTTAATTGGAACTTTTTGAGCATAGTTTAAAGAAGAGAAAATGCACATAGTCATCACTGTAACATGGTAAGGATGGTGAGAGCACTCAAGTTTCCATTTCTCCTGTTGGTTTCATCTTGTATATATTATAGTTATTTCCTAGCAGAGCTCTGGCTTAAAAGTGCCGATGGTTATAGCACTGGCTTGAAAAAAGCGAAGCCCGTGGTCAAATCCTATTTTTTTTAAATGCACAATGCAATAACTAGCACAGGCCACAGAGAGAGACACAAATGCTTGGGAGTGAGAGGTCTGTCTTTTATTAGAACAATAACAACAACAACAACAACAACAATAATAATAGTAATAATAAAATTCCTGAAGCCCTGTACTTCATTCTGCTGCAGTAAGAGCAATTGCTTCATATCTTAGTTTGCTGGGGATAGGAAAGAGAAAGTCACTTGTTTGCTGCTCAGAAAGACAGGTTTAGTCAGTCAAACTTGCACATGAGCTGAAAACTGTCTAAAATTTTTGCACATAATTCCCTGAAGTTGTCTTTTTCTTCACTGGCATCTCTCAAGAAATATAGAGCTTTCTCTGGCGGATGTTCCAGATCACCTCTCAGAAGGGCTGTTCAGGTTGGAGGGACCTGAATGCAAAACTCTATAATCTTGAATTATTACTCCAATCCCCTGGGTTCTGGACCTCTGTAGTCTCCCCACCTTTCATCTATCACTCCTTTACAATCTCAGCTCTCATCTTAAGGAGTTAGAATAGGGCTGAGAACATTTTTCTGAGCTCAGAAAAACAGATGGTGCTTTTCAGGGATAAGGTTTCCTAGATTTGTATTCTCTTGCCTCACCTTTACTTGCTAAAATAGGGAAAGTACATGTAATTTTTACTGGAACAAGAAAATGCTATTCATTTTGACTTCAATCGGTTTCCTCCAGAGTACCTCTTCTTTTTGATGCACCAAAAACTTTTCAGAAGAGATAGAGAATTATTTTTTAAATGTATAACAAATACAGGTAAGATTGCTGTTGTACCTATGTTCACATTAGAAAAACCCTGATCCACAGACATTGCAGGTAGCATAAATTTTTCAGGGTGTGTGAACAAGTGTTCTGCATTGGGGATGAAAGGGAACTGTAACCAATACCCTTAAAAGAAACTTGTGACCACAAAACATGAAAGTTCCATATTACAAGATTGGAAATCAAGTGAAAGAAGAGAAGCCTTTGAAAATCTAAGCAGCAAGTGTCTTCATGACATAACATAAAAGAGCTTGTTCAATTTTCTTTTGGTTTTAAACAGTAAGGAGAAGCATCACAGACAGGTTTACTCCTGTGCCCGCTGTTTGGAGGTGCAGACACTGGAAGGCAGTCATGTTTTTGAAGAGGTGGTGTGGAGCCTGTGGAATTGCTCTCTGGAGGGAAGGGCCAGGTTTCCCCACCACGGCAGTGTGCTGTGTAGAGGATCCTTGAGTCCGAGAGACACTGGGAGGAGAACTAGAGAAGAGTAATACCTAGATTAGTTCTTGTGCAAGTTTTGCCATTGGAGTGTTACTGTATGTGTGCCAGTGGAGGACTGGCATGGTGGTACATGAACTCTGTTCTTTGTATCAGGATAGGAAAGTACCTTGTTTCTATTACTTGGGACAGTAGTTGTGAGGACGCTCCTCAGTCTTGTTCTGCATATGTAAGTTTGTGTTATTATACGTCAGTTTTCTTGAGGAAAATTACTACAACTATAAAGAGATCTCCGAGAACTTGTGGGCGCCTAAAGGTGTCTGATTTATCTGAAAGCAAAGGTAATTTTTGTATCATATATCTACAGTCTGTGTATGGCACAAGCCTTGTTCTTTCGATTTCAGACGGGTACCTGCAGTGATAGAATTGTGGAGTGGATCATGTGAGAAATGTTTAAATTTATTAAAGCATTTTATGTAGCACAAAGAATACCTGATCCTTGGATTCCTAGGTAGGAGTTTAGTCAGAAACTGCTTCCTATTCTTTGTAAAAAATGATTTCTACTGATCTAAAAACTGAGAAAGATGTAAGTAAAAGATTGTCTTCTGGTCTTCCTAGTCTTCCTGTCCATAAGCAATATAACACAGGTATACTCGGGCTGTGTTTGTGCAGGCCTTGGTAGCTTCCAGAACTATGGCTGTAGTTTTTTGTATAGCTACAGACAAAGCTAGCAAACTCAGAGGAGAATCTGAGAATTCAGGTTTGTACAGTATATAATAAAAATTAAAATCAACTTCCAGAAATTTGCTTATTATGTGTGCTCCCCTTACCAATTAGTATACAAAGTATTTTTCCCTAAAATGTTGCTAGGGAAGGGGAGTTAATTTTTCAAGAATTGATATACATGGGGTAGGTTGGCAGTAAAGACTATGAGGAATTTTGGAAAAGACTCTGCATTTTAATTAAATCTATCCTTTGAATTTTTAAAAAGTAGTTTGAAAACAAAACAACATGCGTTCTCACATTATTCATTCTGGAGTCTCAGGACCATTCCAGCTAATCAGGGATCTTTGGCTTATTACACAAACCCTAGGTATTAGACTAAAAGACGTGTGTCAATGACTATATAGAAAATTAAACAGTGAAGTTAGTTTTTGTCTTCAGAAAATATTAACCTTGTTTGCCCATGAATAAAGTGAAAGAACTGTCAGAGTATTTCTGTAGGAATGAAATGCTGAAAATCAGAGTAAATGTTGCATGATAAATAATTGTCTGAAACAGCATACAGTGACAGATGGCTTGTTATGATGCTTGGGGACTTTTTTGTCATCTTCTGTTGTCAGTAGAAATTCTTGTCAGGAGTCAGATCTGAAATGATTGTCTGCTGATCAGGATTTTATCGGGAAATTCATTTAGTATGAAAATCGCTACTCTCTGGAAGGCAAGCATGGAGCCAAAGGCTCAGCAGAGTCTCACTTACAATTGCAATTTAATTTGTGTAGCTGTTCTGGCTTTTGGCAGAGGTGATTTTCACTCTTTATGAAGAGTGAAGCTGAATATATGCGCTAAGTGTGGCTGTACTTTAAAACAGAGAAAAGCAGAGGCATGCTGGAAAATTATTGTTTCAGTCTGCTGCGAAAAGATGTTTTCAGAAGTACCCGAGTGTCTAAAGAGTATGAAGGAATTGGGGAACTCAGGATGAAGTATTTAGATATCTGAAATTTTTCTTCTTTCATGTGATGTCAAAACTAAGATAACTTCAAAGCAGGAAGGAAAAAAGGGATACATTGTCTTCAAGTGAATAAATATATATGTGAGGTCAAGTTGCTAAATCTCTGCCTGACTGTGACCAGACCCTGGGTAATGAAGCCTGCCTCTGCGAGGGTTACCCTGATTGCCAGCCTCCTAGCCTGTGAAACAGCTGGATTCTGTCTACCCCAAAATTGTCATGCTTGGGACTTTCTATCTGAGTTGCACTGACAAATGCTGAACTGCATTTGGCTCTACTTAAGGAACCTATGAGTCATTGTGAGACAGTAGGACAACACCCATGAGTCCATTACACCTGAAGGTATACCTTTCATCCCACCCCCTTTATCCGCCCACAGACCTGGTGGTTTCCTCTTGCTTTGTGCCTGTTAGGCTCTTTTCCTGATTAATGAGTTTCAGTATTGCCTGCTGGAGGGACTCTGGTGTCATTCAGACTTGTAAAAAGCCATCCCTACATTTTATCTTGTAGCTATAGTGGTGGAAATGGAAAAGATGTGCATGCCACCATAGGTATCACAGGAAAAAGAAAATGCCAGTGGTCAATAGCGATTGTAGAGCGCAGGGTTGGCTGTTTTGGTGAAGTTTAGTACACTGCAAACATTGCAATAATTAGTCACCAGGCCTTAAAGACTTGAAAGAAAAAGCCTCTAACTTCTTTAGAGGCCTGAAGCACCTAAGTAGTATCTTGCAAGTGGACACCTTATTTTTTCTTTTATCTGAACATAATATAGTTTAAAACAGTGAATGTTCTGTGCACCTCAGGATTTCTTCAGTTGAGGAACTTACGTTCAACTTCTAAAATTACTGACCAGTCAGCTTTGTAAAGCAGTCTTAATGATTTGGCACAGGACACATTCCTAAATACTCTTCTATCAGCTGCTAAAGTCTCCACTGCAATTCACAGTATATACGGCTCATGTGAAATTTAAAATAGAGTTAGTGGCATGAAAATCATAAAAGTGAGAAACAGCAGGTAAACCCAGGACAGTAAGGAGGAGAAGATAACTTGAACTCTTATGGTCCTCCTTAATGCAAGGAAATCTCTGTGAGTCTGTTTTAGCAAATATGTAGGTAATTTTTAAAAATCTGCTGTATTTACTGTTAATGGGAGTTTTGCTTGCAGCTTCCCAGTCTCTGCAGTTAAGAATAACTCTCCCTTTTAATGTCATTTTAACGTGATTTTCTTCTCATTTCATTACTTATTGTAGATCACCAAAATTACCGGTTTGCAAACTTTATCATGGTCTGGTAATAAAACTTAATAAAATCAGGAAACATGTAAAAGACCTAGCTAATACATCCTAATGCTGCAGATGTTAGACCATCAGTTATTTTACCCTTGAACAATAAAGTTTAACTCTTCTTTATGGAAGTGGAGATTTTACAAGAATGGTCTCACAGTGTAATGCAAATGTGCTTCACCTGAGCTCCCAGGAGCTCTTCTATTATGTGTGCCGGCGCTCTGCAAAAAGATGATTGGTTTTGGGAATTTGTTTTGTTATGTGCATATGCCATGACCCCCCACATAACTCTAACTAGAAATGACTGTCTTTTCCTTTTGGCTAACAGCTGTTTAGTCCTTAGCCTGAGACAGTGTATTAAGGAAGTCCAGTGATGGTAGCTGTTATTATAGTAATTATTATTCCCTTAAATTCTGATATTATGCAGCAGCTGCCTATGTTAGGTCCTAGTGAAATGCTGCCCTTGCCCTTCCCACAGCTGGCTGGGGAGTGCTGCACCAGACCCTGGATTATTGGTGCTGCTTGGGAGAGTATCAAATTTAGAGCTGTCAAGGTGTTGTGTGAATATAACACAGCAGAATAAATTTAGAAGGAATGGTCAAGAACTGCCAGTGCAGAATTAGTGAACCTCTGATTGTCTTGTACAAAATGAAGAAAGAGGTATATGCAAAGACACAATCTTCCATTGCGTAAATAAAATTATCATGGCCAAGATAAAACAGAAAATAAAACGAAGTGTATATGACATTAAATAATACACGGCAATTAGAAGAAGAGATCATTCATCCTTACAAGAGTGGTTCAAATGCTACAGGAAACAATGCAAGACTGAATAAAAGGTAAACAATATTAGACTCTGTAAATGCTTGAGAAAACCATTAGTTAAAGCTATTTGCTCCTGGAATTGAAAGAGGCCTATAACCCTAAACCGTAAAAATGAAGAGAAAATGTAGGGAGTTGATTCAAAAAAAAACAAACCCACAAAACCACACCCTGGTGAAAACACCCACTTATTCAGTGCAGTGGAGCTTTGTTAGCTTCACTGAGGCATCTTCATAGCTCGGGGTTTATGAGGGTGGATTGTCATAAAACTCAGTCATCTTCAAGATAATCTGAGGAATGGACATTATGCATGAGGGATAAAACTGGAAAAAAATCAGTTATGAAACGTGTCCTGTTCCAGGCTACATCAATTAAAACCAAATTTCAGCTTTATGCTGATGTAAATTAGATCCTGGTTAGCTTAAATCCTGATAACTACAAGTTTTCAGTGCCAAAATTATGAAACAGGATCACAGAATAATACAATGACCCTTTTTATTCAGAAAGCTGAAACAAAAGAGAGGTTTTAGCCTGGTTTCCTAAGAAAATGGCTTTTCAGTGACAGTGGTCTGTGAGCCTTTGTTTTCCTGTCTGGCTATCGGTCCCTTTCTGCCAGCACCAGTATTTGACAGAAGGCTGATGTCTCAAAAATACTTTCTATAGAAACGGTAGATAATTATATCAGCAACCTAGAGGAATATATGTAGGTTCTGGCCAGCTAGCCAGTCTGGATTTGTATGTCTCCATGCAGCCCTTTGCTCAGCCAGACTTTGGGCTTTGTTAACTTCAGCCCCGAGGGATCTTCCTGCAAAGTATGGTGACACAGTTCTGAGATACTGGGAGTGATTTTGGGATTAGTTTTAGTCATGCACATTAGCTAAAGGGTAGCATAACTAAAAGTGAAAAAACCAATGGGCTGTTATCAGGTAGAAATGGTATAGGCTTGTACAGAAAGGGAAAATTTAAACATGCTATTTAATTCTGAAATGCAGAAATGGACAAAAAAGCTATAGAAGAAATTAGAGACTCAAAAAAATCATGGGGAAAGGAGGTAATCTGAAGAGCAGTGTCTTTGAAAGTATTAAAAATCATTGTATAATAAGAGTAGATTATCCTGAATGTTGATTTGTAGGCTTGAAATGAAAAGGTTCACACTCTGCGCCCCACCAGACTGTATTGATCAAATCTGAGGGAAGAGGTAGCATTGATACTAGACTTGTATAGTGCTTCCAAATGGCAAGGTCATTTAGAGAGCAAATGGAAAAGCATCTACTGTGAAGCACTAAGGAAAACACCAGGGGCAGATCCAGTCAGAAGTAATGAATGGAATCTGATGAAAACTAGAGAAACAGTAAAGATGATTTGTGTCTTGGGGAACTGTAATGAGGGACAGCCAAGATGACTAACACTCACATGAGGGTAAATGCATATACATGACTGGACAATGCAAATAGGGAGAGAAAAATAGCTGAAATAACATTATAGACAATGCAATTGAGAGAGATTTGTCAAAAATACAACATGCTGACTAGATGTCATCTAGCCCAAATGCCAGAAATACAAAGTAGTGTTTTGTTCTATTTGTTTATACCATTACAGTATTTGAGAACTCCTGCTGGGCATGTAATGGCTTTTATAGTTACCTACGGTCACCACAACACTGGCATCTAATTAATTATTTTCCAAGTGCTTTGGAATACCTTGAGTATTAAAGCCATAAAACCAAATTCTGTTCTTTGGGCTCCTACTCCATTCCATCATGCAGGGAAGCTACATCATCAAGGCTCAAAGGGAAAGAACGCATTAAATGTGTTAGAAGACATGAGACTAAGGCAGAAGAATTTCTAAGCTAGTCATTGTTATAAATTCTAGATCAGATAGTTATTTGAATTTACAGTAGCCATCTAGTCTAAAAAGAATAGTGTTGCTTTCAGTGCTTGAAATGTTTCACTGAATACTCAGCATTGTGCACAAAACAAGTTTCAAGTTACTTAGGCTTCTGGTTATGACTTCTAAATATGATTTTCTTGACTT
>VZTV01034650.1:0-15775 GCA_013400875.1 Anhinga rufa
AACCATTCTGTGATTCAATGAAACTGCAGCTTCAAAGCCAGATAATTAGCACATTCCTACAATGGCAATACAATTGATGGCAAACTCAAGGCAGAGTTAGACGATGGACGAGAATAACATCTGCGTTATGCAAAGCCCTAGGTTACTAGACTACAAGGTCCCTTTGATTTTGGAAATGAAATCTAGTCACAATTTCACATGAGGCAAGATGACAGACAACCCCTGATGTGCACACAACAGCACTCATTTTCATACCAGTTCTTGACAGCAAAATATAGGACTACAATTTCCTGCATTACTTCACACTTTTTTTTTTTCCCAATAAAGCTCCAAGTGGATGGCGATGAAAGAGTACACAAGGATGAGAGGATGTTGAACAGTCCCCACAAAATCAATTTCCAGCCACTGTTTTCGCTATTTAGATTTAAGAAAAACCCCCACACATACAGGACTGTAAGTTTGAGCTATTGAGAAACCAGAGACAAAACGTAAAAGTCAGCAGCATTGAGTAAACTATTAAAAAATATCAATTTATAGACAGGGACGTTAAATATTTTGTATTTAAGCTTTTTGCTTGTACAGTAGAAATGGTAACTGGATATAAATTTCATGGTCTTGAAAAAGCAGAAGCATGTAGCCTACAAAAACAAAATTATAATGCAACTTTGGAATGAAAATTTAAACTCCAAAGGTAATTTTCCATTGACAGTGCTCACTGATGCATGAATTATACTCTCAGGGATGCGTAAATAGGATTTGTTTGATTGCTTTATCAACCCTCCATTATATTAAATCTTCTAAAGCAGTGGGAGACATCATAGGGCTGTTTGTAGATTCCTTGTTTGAAGACATGGTGGGGGCAAAACTGTATCACTCCTATTGAGGAACAGGGCCTGACCATGAAATCATAATTAATGCCATAACAATCTACTTATAAGTCTCTGAAGCAGCCAGGATGGGGATAAATTAGAAGCAAAATATTGTTAGCATTTTATTTAAATTAAATTTTAAAAAGTCTGACATGACGGGAACCATATTACAGACTAATAAGGGATCAGATGAAGCAATTACAGCAAAGGTTTGGGATTTTTTTTTTTGATGATGCAAAAAGACACAAGCTTTATCGACATCACTGCTTTGAAGCTACAATTCTAAATTTTCTGGAGTAGCAGAACGCCTGCAAACAGTTGCAGTTCTCAGGAGAGTCTCTCAAGTTTATAAATCCAACCAGGTAAATCATCCTGCCCTAAAATTCCTAGCAGAGGCTCTTCTGTTCAGCTCCTTACAGATGGAGAGCGATCTCCACGTCACTGCCGAATCACAACAGAAAGCGGTCGATACGGCAAAGAAGGGTTGGCAACACAACCAGGAGGAGAAAGCACTTTGCAGCTGTCTAGGTACTACGGGAATAAAAGAGACAGTTAAGTGTCTGCCGTGACCTTGGCAAGGGGGAAGTCAGGCAGGACAGCAGAGAGGACTGCTCGTACCTCCACTTCACTGCGAAGGGTTTTATTCAGTAATGACTGAAAAAAAAACCCCAAACGAAACCAACAACCCCAGGATTCCTCCATTTACGTTGCGCAAATCAACCGAGGGTGAAGAGTCACTCTGAGTTTCACTGAGAGAACTATCTGAAGGCTATGCTGGTACCTTCCAAACATCAACTGAAGATCACTTTTGTCCCACTAAACCGTTACTATCAATGTTAGCATGCAAATCAGACAAAGAACTCGTAGCCCTCAGCTCAAGTAAGACCAGGAAGAAGAAAATATGCATAACTTAAACCCAGGGCAACATGGTAAATGATGGCTTTTCAACAACAGGCTTCATTTTAAAGCCAGGACTTCCAAATGCAGCGGGTATTGAGCAATGGGCCAATACAACAGTAATTAGGGGGCCAATCTAGAAACTGTGATGATGAAGGGGCACCGGGCACAAGCTGGAACACGGGAAGTTCCACTGAAACCTGAGGCAAACCCCCTTTGCTGTGCGGGTGCCAGAGCAGCGGCCCAGGCTGCCCAGAGAGGCTGTGGAGTCTCCTTCCCTGGAGCCATTCCCACCCCGCCTGGACGCGGTCCTGTGCCCCTGCTCTGGGGGTGCTGCTCACGCAGGGGGCTGGACGGGGGGAGCTCCGGAGGGCCCTTCCAACCCCCGCTGTTCTGTGATTCTGTGAACACCAGAAATTGCTGGGAATCAGGATTTTCCAAATTATATAAGAGCTTGCACAGAATTACCTCCTTGTAAGAGCTTGACCCACATCTTCTAAGATAATGACTATTCAATGGTGGAGGAGGAAAGGAGCATCACTGGAGGAGACCCGCAGGATTAGACATCTCTTGAGCATTTTAAGGCTCTCGGAGAAGTAATCTTTGAGAAAGGCTGGAGATGGGATGAATTGGGAAATGTTCCTCCGTGCTACCAGGAAATCATACCCCTTTCACTTTGCTGCAGTATCCACACACATACAAAACACGTAGAGCACAGAAGGAGTTACAGTCCTGCTCCATGGCATGCGGGGAAAGGCTACGTTAACTGTCAAACTACCGTCTCATATATTCATAGTTAATTCTGTCAACCAATTTCAATTAGGGCAAGGAGGGAGGAGGGAGTTCTTCTGTCCTTCACGTTACCAGACATGTATTAGGAATGACAGCCTATGATTGCTGCAGACAGCATCTAATTAACTGTCATTATAAAACACATGTCAAAGCCCGGGGCCTATGCTGGATCCGCCGTCTAATTTAGCTCCAGAATATTAAAAATCCCCTTGAAACAAACTGGCGAATGAATTTTGTTGTCTTATTAAACATTCCCTACCCCTCCATTCCTAAACCCTCCATCCTCTTTGGTACACTGTATTTGGAATAAATGATGGATTAAAACTGTTTCTTTTCTTCCTCCTTCCTGTAGTCAGGCTTAAAGAGACGGATTAGAACACAAATATGACATGAAAGTGGAAGCTGTCTGCAGAACTATTAGATGACTAATGAAACAATTATATCTAAACAACCACGACAATTACTTGTGAAGCTTATTTTTCTTGTAGCGCACTGCACAGCCAGACCTTAGTTCTCTTTTTTTTTTTTTAAATTAATTAGAGCAAGCATAAATTAATCCACCTCTGTTTCTGCAAGCATGAAGTGCATGGGGAAGCACCATGGAGGATCTGGATGGAAACCTCTTCATTAAGTTCCTGGTGACATCTACCCTTTTTGCTGCACAATGTCACCCAATGTAAGACAACTGTCGGTATGGAGGCAGGCATGAATTTAGTGGGGTAAAAGGGAAGGGACGCAGGCCAGCTAAGGAGATTTTAATCCCTCCTTTGGCACAACTTGATACAAGCAGTTTATTACGGACTGACAAGTGAGCGACCTGCTATCCCTACCCAATTTTGGAGAAAACACCAAGAAAGCAATGACCCTAGTGATATAACACCGGAGTATGTGACAGACTGGGGAGCGAGAGGCTGGAGAGCAGCTCCGCAGAGAGGGACCTGGGGGTGCTGNTGTTCAGCCTGGAGAAGAGGAGGCTGAGGGCAGAGCTCATGGCGGGCTGCAGCTTCCTCACAAGGGGAGGAGGAGGAGGGGCAGGCGCTGATCTCTTCTCTCTGGTGACCAACGCCAGGACCCGAGGGAATGGCAGGGAGATGTGCCAGGGGGGGGTTAGGTTGGGGATTAGGAGAAGGCTCTTCCCCCAGAGGGTGGTGGAGCGCTGGAACAGGCTCCCCAGGGAGGCAGTCACGGCACCCAGCCTGGCGATGTTCAAGAAGCACTTGGACAAGGCCCTCAGAGCCACGGTGTGAATTTGGGGCTGTCCTGTGCAGGGACAGGGGTTGGACTTGATGATCCTTGTGGGTCCCTTCCAGCTCAGGGCATTCTGTGATTCTAATGAAATGTTATGCTTTAAGAGCAGTCAGACTTAATTTGGAAGCTTTGTTGTTTTTTTTTTATAAACCTATTTACAAGTGGCATTTCTTGATTCTACTGGGAAGTGTATTTTGATGTAGGAGACCACCTTAGTGTTAAGAGTGCAACCTGCTTGGAGAAACGCAGGTATTTCTGGAGTGTATGAGATACTACCCCAGAATCCCAGACAAATTACATATTCTGGAATTGTATTTTATCGACTTAATTTTTTAGAGAAACCACTCATCTTCCCTGAAGGCTGTACAGTGTAAACCTTCCTTTTCCAGCCACAGGTTACATCCACCAGAAGAAAATGAAGAGCTTATTATTCCCAGTAACAATACCTAAAAGGCTAGGAAATGACCTTCACTGTGAAGGCAGTCTGATTTTGGAATGAGACGCTCCATTCAAACGTGCTTTCTTTACAGAAATGTTCAATACTTTTCCCGATCTACAGGATGGAGTAAAGTGCCTTAGCAGAGCAGCGCACTTCAGGTGTGTGTTTGCAGCCCGATTTCAGAAATGGAATGAAATTCAGACACAGCCTCCGGGCAGAAAGGAAGATCCAATCTATGAAAAATACTAACTCAGGGGATATCAGAGAATCCATTAATCATTAAAGCATGAAGTTCCCTTGCTCCATATCTCTGTTTGGTGTTTGTAAATATAGTACCTTGCTATAGTTAAAGCTCGATATAAAGAGTGGCTGTAGTGCCCCAAGGGCTGCTACTGAAGAGCTTGATTTCCTAGATCCAGCCTACCTGCAATCTCTCAAGTTTAGCACTTGCTCCAAACACGATGGACACTATCCTTTTGCACCTGGCTGTGCAAAATAGCTTTGCAAACTCCCTGTTCTCAAAGCAGAAGCCCAGAGATATTGCACAGCTTGCAGAGCTGTGGTTTAAATGTAGCTCCCTTTCCTTCAGCTTGCTGAAGATCCCACATAAAGGATGGTCTCGTCGTTATGGGACCAACCCAAGACGTCAGCGAGCTGGGTTCAAGTATCTCACCTATGCAGATACCAGTAGGCAAGATACTAATTTAGAGGTCTATCTGTAAAACAGGGCCAGGAATACAGCAAATGAAGGTGCTAGAAGTGCTTTACATAGGGTAGGGTGCCTAAAGCCTTCATGTTAATCAGCCTCTCTTTAAAAGCTGAGTTCTTTCCATGATAAACTGTTTATGTCAGGTCAATGAAAAGAAGGAAAGTAATATTTAATCAAAGCATGAAAAGTAAAAAGGCATTTACAAAAATCCTATTCCTGGAAAAAGGTTTTAGGCTTCGAAAATATAACCAGGAGATTTAGGCACAAGACAAGTAAAGAATTTACAGTCTCCGTGGGCTTTTTTGATTTCTGCAAACTAGCAGATAATACGTTGTTTGTTTTTTTTTTAATATGCCTTTTTAGACTCTGTTCTCTGAAAGGGAACATATCTCTCTGCTTCTACTTCACAAAGCCTGACTCGTGTCGCCTCATGTATTTCACTTTATATTTGACTCATTCATTTATTTATTTTCACCCATGTATTTAACCTTATTCTCTGTCTTGTCTGCTGTTACCAAATTAGCAAAAATCTCCGAGTCTAAAACATTTCCACTCCTTTGCCAAGTACAAACCATCAGAGCTGAACTCTCCTCCATGCAAACCAAAGAATCCACACAAAAGCCATGGACCCACCAAAGCCGGCGGGGTTTTTGCAATGGACTTCAGTGGAAGGGGGACTTAAAACTATAAAATCTGGTTCTTCACCCCTATTTTACTCATGTGTAGTGTCACTAGTAACTGTGATTTTTATCCTGAGTTGGAAAAGAAAGAAAATTTCAACCCTCTTGAGAGCTTTGTGAAGTGCCAAAGGTAGGCGGGATGTCTGGTTTAGCAATTCAGTCAACTGGCGTACAGCGATGGCTGTGAGAGGTTTCGACCTGGTTACTACCTGCTCTGGAACTTCTTTGCAGTCACTGCCTTGCGAGGGTAACATCAGCAAGTCTCCACCAAAGACGTCTTTACCGTCTTTATTTAACTTTTCCTTCATGCTGAAATAGTGAAATATTTTCATCCCCTTTTCCAGGTGGACAACAGAAGTGCAAGGTGACTGAGTGGGCGATGTGACGTTATTCACACAACCAGTGCGAGAAAACGTACTGCTGTAAAGCAGAATCCTCTAACGAATCACGTCGGTCTTGGGGAACATGGTTCACATCTCCTGAGATGCTCCTTGTGTGGGAAGGCAACAGTGCTGCTTTACAATTGGAAATGATTCCTGAAACAGTGATGCCCAGAGTCATTAACAGGCACTTCCAGCAGTTCTCATTAATGTTACTATTGATTCTTCTACTTCTCCATTTTTTCTCCTGTGATTCTTCAATTTCCATCTTTTTTTCTCCCTGTGATTTTTCAATTACAATATCTAACAGAGGACCTGTGTCCTTCACTCTGTATGGAGGAGTAAATCACTCATTTCTTTAAAAAGCTTATTTCCCAGTAGATTAACGACGGTGATTATTAACAGAAAAGATGCAATTTAACAAGTTTGGAAAAAAATATATTGCTGTTCAGCAAAGCATTTAAGCATATGGCATAGAAACACTTTGCAGTTCTTACTGGTTTTACTGCTCTATTCCCAAGGTATCTCAGTCACAGGCCAGCATTCAAATGGAAGATTAAAAATGCTACAATTGGACGGACATAACCATGTGCCAAGTTCTGCACTCGTGTTTTAAGAAAAAAAAATCTTCTTTCTGTTGATTTTGTGGCATAGTTAAAAATGTCTAACTAGAATTAGTGAATATTGAAGAACAGATACGGCTCCTGCGTAATCTGCGGGAAGACCTCAGGAGTGTTTGTATTATCTGCCCAGTTTCATTTCAGCGATCATGAAGACATCGAAGAGCCTTGTAGGCTCACCACACTCATTTATATTCTGCTCCTTCACCGATAAAGTTCTCATTCAATGGCACATTTTGTCTTGACAAATGCAAAGAAACATTCCTAACCCTTCTTGGGATGAGAACAAATCCTCTCTATCTTGCTACATAATCCTGGCCGTGTTTATACTTTGCTTTAGAAGAATTATTCCTTCCATCTGCTCCTACCGCATTAGTCTATTGAGTTGCTTCTTTCTTAACCGCTTTCCTGAGGTTCTCAACTTAAATACGTTAATATACTGTGGTTCAGTGATCCCCCAATACTAAACACATCTCGCAGTATTGATCAGCAGCTCACTGTTCAAATGAGAAATAACCTACAGAAGTCAATGTTATAAAGATAGAGCAGTAAATTTGCCAGATATATAGAGAGACGATACATATGGGTGTGGGTGTATGTACATACACAAACTCTACCCATGTTGTGTAGCGTCTAGTCATCTACTCGCAGAAACAACTAGATACTTGGTTATTAACGTCCTTATTGAACATGATTATATATATTTACGCTAGTTCTTTCTTTTCACTTTTAGGGACTAAATATAAATTCACAGATCAAAACTAGAGCTAATGGGCATAGTATGAAAAAACAAATAGGCCCCTATAATAGGCCGTATAATAAGTTTATAGTACTTCACACTTTAAAAAGTAATTAAGGGCTTGGTAAAAGGTCAGAAGTTCCACTGGGTTACATTTGTCTGGCATGAGAAAGTAGTTCCCTTCCAAAGCCTCACGACAAACAAGACAAATGTACTTTTTCTTTGTCAGATGGAAAAAGGTCTTGGTGGGTGATAAATAGCAGACCCATCCAATTTTGTCATCCAGTAAGAAAAAATATACATCTTTGCACTGAGGTACAAATCAAACTAGTTTTTCCTCTCTTTGCTTAATCACCAATTAAAAATATAATATATTATGTTAAGTTTTAGTTAGTCTAAATTGAATTCCATTCACATTAAAGAATGCAACCTATCATTTGACAAAAATGCAGCAACTATTCTTTCAGAAAGCACACAAAATGGGTAATTTAATTTAACTAGAAAGTGCGGCTTTTCTGAAAAGAATTACGCTGTTGATTGTGTTAAGCAAATAATAATTAACGCAAGTACATACAGCTCTAATTAGCAATGAATTTAATTAAACAAATATGCCAACATAACAAGATGCATAACAGAGTAATTGTACTATGTCTTGCCAATGTAGCCTCTACTACTTCAAAGTTTTTACACGATGATCATAAAGCAATTCTGAACGACTGGGTACACAAGAGCAGCAAACCAGGCGCTACGCAGCCCCGCTGAAATGCTCAGACCCCCATAAAGCCAAAGCACATCAGAAGTCTGCTGAATTCTCTGCATCGCTCCATCACCACCTATTTTCTATGACCTGGAAGAGACGTACACGAACACGAACACTTTTAGCAGAGCTGGCATTCAGGATTACAAAGAATTCTTGTTTCCTTAAATTAACAAAATACAAAAGCCAAACTTGCCATCGCTGACCTTTTATCTCATTCTGACAGCCTGGAAAATGCAAAGTGCTATCAAGACATAGAGTCAGAGAAGAGCTGAGGTTGGAGGACCATCCAGTTCAACCCCTGCCCAAGCAGGGACAGCCAGAGCAGGTTGCCCAAGACCACGTCCAGTTGGGTTTTGGCTCTCTTCAAGGATGAAGACTCCACAACCTCTCTGGCAACCTGCTCCAGTGTTTGACACCCTCACAGTAAAAAAGTGTTTCCTTATGTTGAAGTGGAATGTCCTGTACTTCAATCACTGATACCTTCAGGCCTGTAGATACAAAGTCTATAGTACCACACTTGGGGCAACTTGATTTTCCCAGCATTTTCCCTCTGACAGTCAAGTAAGCCTGAAAAGTTTGCGTGAAAAAGGATTCTACAGTCCTTCTTCCAACACAGTGTGGCTCTTCCGAAGGTACAATTAGTGCTTTACTGAAGTCTCTCTAACCAACCCAAGATCCTTCGACAGTTCCCACACAAAGACACACCATCATGATCAATGATAAGTGGTTTATTCTACAAGAAATAAGAGAATCTCGTTCAAAACCTATCTCTAATTTTGCTAGATGAAATATCCACAAATCCTGGGAGTCCAGAACAATTTTTTCAATGACTTCAGTATCCTTTAGATCAAGCTTGCAAGTGCCTGCAATTGCCCTACTACCCAGCTCGCTCTCCACTTCCACCAAGACCAGGGCTTTCAGCATAACCACCACTGTGTTTGTGAAGAGCAAGATGATGGTCAAAATTGATCAGCATACTTTGAAAAAAGTTCTTCTGCCTATGGAATGAGCTTTACTGAGTTTATCATCACTGACAGGTCACCAAGAGTCTGAAGGAAGATGCCTTCCAATCCAAACTTTCACTTAGATTTGGGTGGACATCTTGGCTATCGGCACCGGCACAGCTCCTCCACAAAGGAGAAAACATCCTTGTGTTTTCTCCACACCAGTTTCACTCTCAATTTTTTAATGCATGGTACGGAGCTACAGGGTTGTGTTTTCCTCCGAAATTATTTCTACAAGCTACATCACAGGAAAGAGGATTTTTGCCTCTGCCCCCCCTTAAGTATTTCCAGCCACAGTACAGATATTTTTAATCAGTAAAAATAGAAAATTGAGGGGAAAAAGAATATGAGTAAACTATACGCTTTGCTGAGCTCTTTATGACCTAGGAAGTAGGGAAGAGTCATGGGCATCTTCGAAACAAATATGCAATACCCAGACTGAATCAGTTAATATCTTTTATGAGTCTGTTTCAAAAGCTGCAGGAGAAGTGGTATTATAGAGCCTAATTAAATCAATTCATCTGTGTAACTTTGCAATGGTTGGACTTTTTCCAGAAGGGCTCCTTGGAGCATTTTTTGTTCATTTTCTGTCTCTTCCTAAATTTCTGAGGTAAACAACAACAACAACAAAAATGCTAATTCCTTTCCTGACACACTACAATCAGGGAAGGTTGAAGCCCCAAAGGATTTTTTCTTAATGTTAAACTCTCTGCTTATCAATCCCATTCTCAGCCTAAAGCTGAACACCACTACTCTGCACTTTATTATTTCTTAATTTATTATTTGTATTACTGTAGTGCCTGGAGCTTTTGAAGTGCAATGATTTAGTGGTGCCTTTTTCTTTCTTTCTTTGGTTTTTTTCCTTTCTTGCTGATAAACTGAAAGATCAGGCTTCCTATTGGCATAAAATTCATTGAGCAAGGACCCTAGAAACTCGGCGTGTAATTTGGTATCACAGGCACCAGGCTTTTCTCAAGGTGCTGGTGGTGTTTTACCACGACGGGATGCTTTCTGTTACCATGTATCACAATGCAAGCACTTGCTTGTCAAAGATATTGACGTCTGCAGCAAGAATTTAACTTGTTTCTCATGTTTTGATTGCCACACATATCATGTCAGCATCTACTTTTGTGATTAAAAGAATCAGAGAATCTGTAGGCAATTTCATCAAATGTAAAAAGCTGCTGACATTAAGGGCTACTGTACATGAGTAAGCATGCTGAGTTACAACACACCAGAGAACTGAAGCAAGAGATAGATACACTTATCTGAAAGCCAAAGACTCTGCAAACTGCTGTTTCAGTTGTGTTGCATGTTACATCTACTGAATCCCAATAAGGCTGGGTCTTAACACACTCCATCACCAGGAAACCATACTGGCCCTAAAGAATTTGGTGCTAGGGTGCTCAAATCCAGAAGAGTTACTGTGAGGGAAATCGAGACATTAATACACAGGATCACCTACCGCTTGGGCGTTGGCCATCTATATTTAGAGCCACGCAAACTTATTTCTCCATGGCAATAAGGTCAGCTGCCATGCACTTCTCAATGGGGACAAGCAGAAGAGCCGACATGCTCCAAGTTCATACCCTGCTGTGCTAAGGAGTCCATGCTCATACAACTAGGGGCGAAGTGAAATAGTATTAATTACCGAATTAAAGTTGGTAAAAGAAACTTACAATAGAAAAAACCCCAAACAAATAAAAATACTCAAAATCTCCAAAGCCCCATCTCATAACGAGTCCCATCTCGTAACAAGACCATGCTTTCCATGTCATACTCTTGTAGCTTTACAACTAGGCCCAGTCACTGAATATGGGTATCTGATAACCCACATGCTCAAGTCTGGATCCTCTCTTAATCCTCAATTTGTTTCACTGTGAAGGATTCTCAGAATTTGATACCGATGCATATTTGAAAAGCAAAAAATGGGGTGAGCTGGGACAGGGAGTTTCTGATGAAGGAAAGCGTAAAGGAAGTTGGTCTGGGGGAAGATAGGAATTTTAGCAAATAAGCCTCCTAAAGAAATGAGACAGTAGAAAATAGAAAAAGGTTTGATTGTATAGGATGTGTGCAGACCTTCTCAATAGCAGAAATAGATTTAACAATATAAACGCAAGTGCAGCTATTTAATCAGTGCTGCCTTATAGGGAAACGTCTCCAATTAAACTAAAACAGCAGCAGAAATAGAATATATAAAACTCCTCTATCCTTTTTCAGCTCCACCAGATACGATATTAGAAAGTCCAAGTAGGCTATTTAGCATTAACATTAGACTGAGATTCAAACTCTATCCAGTCTGATAGAAATATAACCTTTGGAAGATGCTTTCTTTCCCCTACCTTAATCCTATCCGGTAGAGCTTAGTAGGCTAAGCAGAACTTAAGATCATTACACATAACAAGATTTATTCAGAAATACATATTCAATCAATGTTAAAAATAAAAGAGTTCGGCTTGGGCACAGGTTCAGGTGGACCCTAACTTCAATTTTGTTGACGGTGTTGAAAAATTGTGCAACCCTGGAGAGCATTTTGCACATTTTGGGCACTACAGACAGGAACGGCAACCTCTGTGCAGAGAGGAGTGCCTGTCCAGTTCTTGGCCTGGAGTTGTCCTCTCCAGTTTCTGGCTAGAGACTGCAGCTTGCAGAGGTCCATCCCCTCCATGCCAGCCTTCGTTTTGCTACTAGAAGCCAGACAACTGTTTTTTTCACTCCGCTCCTGCAGAAGAGGTTTCTGCTCCTGTTAACAGCTTCTGCTTCGCACCTTTTTTGAAGACGGGTAATCAGAATCGGCATGCTGGTTTTGGTGGGGTGGAGTTCATTTCCTTCGCTGTAGCTGGCATGGGGCTGTGGTTTGGATTTGTGCTGGAAACTGTGTGGGTGACACAGGGATGTTTTAGTTATTGCTGAGCAGGGCTTACACTAGTCACGGCCTTTTCTGCTCCTCACCCACCCCTCCAGCGAGTAGCTGGGGGTGCACAGGGAGCTGGGAGGGGACACGGCTGGGACAGCTGTAGACGCAGCCACTAATGAGCACTAGACTCTGATATAGAGTGAGGCAAGCAAGCCCCATGGCAAGCACAGAAGCCAGCCAATTAATAGCCCAACAGCAGTAACAGTATAAATTCCATCTGGCACATTCCAGTCAAATCTGTCATTATCTTGAACCCTTCAAGCCCCACGTTGGGCACCAGAAAGGACTGGTGTGGTTTAACCCCAGTCAGCAACCAAGCCCCACCCAGCCGCTCGCTCACTGCACTCTGTGGGATGGCAGAGAAAATTGGAAGGGTAAAAGTGAAAAAACTCGTGGGCTGAGATAAAGGCAGTTTAATATGTTATGCAAAAGCTGTGCGAAAGCAAAGCAAACCAAGGAATTCATTCACTCCTTCCCGTCAGCAGGCGGGTGCTCAGCCGTCTCCAGGAAAGCAGGGCTCCATCACACGTAACCGTTACTTGGGAAGACAAACACCATCACTCTGAACATCCCCCACTTCCTCCTTCTTCCCCAGCTCTATGCGCTGAGCATGCCGTCCGTCATGATTTCACCTGGGATAGAGCTAATTTTCTTCACAGTAGCTAGGATGGGGCTGTGTTTGGGATTTGTGCTGAAGCAGTGGTGATAATGCGGAGATGTTTTAGTTGTTGCTCAGCAGCACTTACACTAGGCAAGGACTTCTTCAGCTCCCCGTGCTGTGCCGGGTGCACGGGAAGCTGGGAGGGGACACAGCCGGGACAGTGACCCCAACTGACCCCAGGGATGTCCCACACCATACGATGTCATGGTCAGCGCACAGAGCTGGGGGAAGAAGAAGGAAGGGGGGGACGTTTGGAGTGATGGCGTTTGTCTTCCCAAGTCTCCGTTACACTGGATGAAGCCGTCTTTTCCTGGAGACGGCTGAACACCCACCTGCCCATGGGAAGGAGTCAACAAATGCCTTGTTCTGCTTTGCTTGCGTGCGCGGCTCTTTCTTTCCCTATTAAACTGTCTTTATCTCAACCCATGAGTTTCCTCACTTCTACTCTCCCGATTCTCTCCCCCATCCCACCGGGGGGAGTGAGTGAGCGGCTGCGTGGGGCTTGGGTGCTGACGGGCTAAACCACCACAACGCCATACGGTGTGGGACATCCCTGGGGTCAGTGGGGGTCAGCTGTCCCAGCCGTGTCCCCTCCCAGCTCCTTGTGCACCCCCAGCTACTCGCTGGAGGGGTGGGTGAGGAGCAGAAAAGGCCTTGGCTCTGTCCAAAGCCTGCTTAGCAATAGCAAAAAAGTGTGTTATCCACACTGCTTCCAGCACAAATCCAAAGCACAGCCCCATGCCAGCTACTGTGAAGAAAATTAACTCTGTCCCAGCCAAAACCAGCACAATCGGTCACAGTTATGACAGGGAAAGTTTCAAATGCATCCAGTTCTCATTGATACTTCATTAATTTCCTAATGAAAACATTTACTAGATCGCATTTGCCTTTTTCACAGCTGCCCCACCCTGGCAGGTCAGTGTCGCCCTGTCTAACACACACCACGTCTTTCTCCTCCGCCGTGGTTTCCACCTGGCCAGCCCTCAGCCACATCTTCCATAACACCCTTTTCTTCTTGCTTTTCGTTCCTTCAAAGCCACCGCAAGAAATTTTGAGCTGCTTAAGCAGAGCAATAAAATGTTATTACGTACAATAACTTACAGCAGAATCAAATTGTTTCTCGGAAACAATCTAATTCTGAAACCAGGATCCACTGCCTTTCCTGGGAAAGCATGATATGTCGGAAGAAAGACCAAGCTCAGCTGCCCTAAACCAGGATGTTAACGCTTGCTTACCCTCTCGCTCACGCTGGGGGAAATCTCTGACAGGCAGTTTAACACAGGCACGTTCAAGGAACTGCACAAAAGATTTCTGGGAACTCGTTTAGCCTTTTGTTTTACCTATCGTAAGTAAACAAATGATCGCGAATGGGATAAATGGCTTTTTCTCTGGATAAAGCCCACTTTCTGGAATGATGCAATAGATGTGATCAGAGGAAATCCAATTACACCAGTGTGAAAGGTTTCGTGTAATAGATTAGTAAAAAACTTAATGCATTATAAACACACGGCAACGCAGTTTACTATTCAGCTTGCACAACAGTTTTTAATGGAAGCTTGGAAAGGAACTATTATCAAGTAAATGCAATAGTGGCGTGACGGATAAAATACAAACACCTTAACATCTGTAGTATTTCACTATTAATTTTCTCGCTAAACAAAATCTGGCTAGGATTTCATAAGGACAATGGAAACTTGCAGGGAATTTTGCTTAACAACCATGGTGACATCTAAAAATCTATGCTAATGCAAGCAATTACCCTAGTGCTTATTTTCAATGACCCAAGTCCTTACCCATGTGAGCCAGAGAGCCCATCCGCAATCTCTCCTGCATCTCCTCTTCATTTCGAGGAAATTATCACCCAGTGCCTTTGCAAGGAGTGATGGAGTGCAGTACCGGCCTGCACAGAGCCATTAAACACGATCATAAAGCGTGTTAAAGACAGCAAGTCTATTATATAGCACCAGAAGGCAGTTCCTTTTTATGTCCTCTTTAGAAAGCAGCAAACCACCCTAAGGGCTTTGGGTGACCATTTTTAAGACACAGCCCTGAAACACAGATATCTTTTTAGAAGACGCGGTCCCAAGCTGAGTGCCTTGCTAAGAAAGAAGAGGCAGACTGAAGAGCCATCCCCAAAGCCACGTGGTGTCTTGGAAGTGCCAACGCTGTGTCAACCCTCCTCTTCCAGCACCCTGTCCAGGTCATGGTCTGAAGTTAATAAATAGCATTTCAACTCCATTCTACCTATCAATGCCAGGAAAGGAGAGAGGGAAGAATCAGGCTTTACAATGAGGTAACAACCGTGGTTATCCCAAGTCATGCCAGAATGCCAGAAAATCATGCCACAACGATGTGACCAACACTTGGCCATTGCATCCAACCTCTGTACTGGAGGCATCCCAACCTTGTACACCTAGACATGACTATTTCCAGTGTTATTAGCCAGAAAGCATTTCCCTGCCCACTGTCCCTACACAGGCGGTCAAGAAAAAGGCAACCCAAGTGTCCGTGGCGTACTTCGCCCACACCAGGCACCCACCCCTTCTGCATGGGGTGATGGAATAGTTAACAGCCAAGGTTGAAAAGATCATAGACATTGGTGATAAGAGAGCTGGCTGACGTCATTGCGAAGCCACTCTCCATAATCTATGAGAAGTCGTGGAGATCAGGTAACATCCCAGAAGACTGGAAGAAGGCTAATGTCACCCCCATCTACAAGAAGGGCTTAAAAGAAGATCCAGGAAATTATAGGCCCATCAATCTTTTTTCAGTCCCTGGGAAAGTTATGGAATGAAACATCCTGTGGGATATCACATATCAAATGAAGCATGTGATTGGGAAAAGCCAGCATGGATTCACCAAGTGAGAATCATACCCGACAACCCTGGTCACCTTCTATGACAAAGTAACCTGCTCTTTTGCTGAGCTGACTGGGGGGGCATGGTGGATATTGTCTACCTGAATTTCTCCAAGGCTTTCAATACAGTTTCCCACAGCCTCGTACTAGAGAAACTGATGCGTTATGACCTAGGCAAGTGGCTGTGCAGTGGGTGGGGAACT
>VZTV01034653.1:4107-17136 GCA_013400875.1 Anhinga rufa
GCACCTGGATTATCTGCTGGGCTTTATGTGTCTCATTGTTATTGGCCAAATAGGAAAGAAAAGACTGAGGGTACTCATTGATTTATAGGAAATACAAGATAAACAGTCAAAAAAGTGCTTTTGCTACTAGTCATAAGGAAAAAAGGGAAGGAAGCAATTAGGTGGGTAAACAGATTGCAATACTTTTGAGTTTCCTGCAAGAGTACATTGGAAATATTGTTAATTTAACATCAAGCATCCAAAGTTAGTGTTAACTCTTATTTCATCAGCATGCACAGAATGATAAAGCTGCCAATGGTCTAAACTTAGAAGTGAAAGAAAGAAATTAAAATGTCTTAGAAAACCAGTAGATATTAATTGTGACAGAGCGTAATACACTGAAAATTGAATAAGAACTAGTAATTCTGTCCATTTAATCTGAGAGTTGATCTAATGTTTTCTATTACTAGTCTAAAAACTTTTACATAACATATAGGAATCTTAAAAGTTTAAAGTTTCTTTTTTTTTCTTTCTGGTTGTTGATCAGTGGTTTTATTTTGTTTTTTTTTTATTTGTTTGTTTGGTTGGTTTTTTAAGCTATTGCATGGATGGTCAGTTAATAGTCTTTCTGCAGGCAGAATTTAATTTAAAATTTTTTGAAATGTCAATGAAATGAAAAACCACTAGTGTATTTATACTGCTTTGTATAGGAAATTCTCTTATTTTCCTTCATTTTCTACTTCCTGTTGCTCCCCTATTTTGCTCTCAAAAAAAAAGAGACACAAAAAAAGGTGTAAATATTTCGTTAATATATTTTTGAATTGCCTGGAATGCCTTGCTATCTGCTGGATGGGCAGTAAGGCCATTCCATGTACTTTATATATAACCAGTATATATACCTGATTATGACATTTGTACTACTTTACAGCATCTGAAGTGGCAGAGCTTTTAGTTCATTTGTGAGTTCTGAGCACAGATGTCTTACAAATAATACATAATAAAAGAACAGGTGAAATAATTAATTTCCACTTTGGTATACCATGCTGTGTATACCACATTTAACAAATTAACTGTCACCCACTGAAATTTTCTCATATATCCATTGGTAGATTTAGTTAGGCAAGGTAATAATTGCTTTTCTTCCCACCTCCAAAATAAAAGATGTCTATTTTTTACTGAAATATGAAATCAAGGACATAAAATGGATGGGTTCTGTTTAAAAAAAAAAAAAAAGGTTGGAGCTGGCTCCCTGTCATTTTGTCCGGTCAACAATACTTTTCACAGTGTAATTCCTACATGTTCACAACAGTTCCATCATCCCACCACATCCTACAGCTTCTCCCTCTTGAAATAGAAGATGATACATCAAAAGCCTACCATGGTGAGACTAATTACTGCAAATTAGTCAGCGGCACAGTTTCTAATGCACACAAATGAACTGTGTTTGATGAAAAGCTGTTTCGTTAAGGATTAGAATATTGTTTTGGGAGTGGAAGAGTTAACAGCAGGTAAAGTATATAACAGGTAAAGTGTTCACAGTGGGGTAGCTGTTTTCTTGAAAAGTTAGTTGCTGGCCCCTGCGCCATTGTTTGGGAACAGACCTACGTTTTTAGGAAGCCCTGCATTGTGGCTGACAGTCTTTTCATTCTCTTTTCACCATAGTGTGGGGCTTGTTTGGAGTTCTTGTTGAGTTAGTAGGTAGCATGAAACAACCCCACAGTATGAGCTTTCTTGAAGGTATTGAGAAAGACTGTTCTGGATGCTTTCTATGGAAACAGGTTTTTTTTAACAACTATTTAAAGAGTGGAAAATCATAGCGGGAACCAGCAAAATTTACCAAAGGACATTATTTTAATACAAGCCTTTCTGTGCTCATGATGGCATGACCGACCTTGTTCACTGTATTCATTTAGAGCTAATTACCATTTTCTCTTATCCTCAGTTCAGCATTGTGTCTGTACTTCACTAACAAAAAAAAACCCTCACTGAGAACAATGTTTTCAATAAAAAGTAATAGGCTAAATCTTTGGTTCTTCACTAAACCTTTGTCAAACAAATCACACTGAAATATCGCTTCCCCACCCTTCCCTCTATTTGCATGAGTGTAGGAGTGTTCATCGTGTAGCCCCATTTTTATTGCCCCCACATATTTCTGGCAAAACCTCCCACTCCTTATTTTGTGTTTCCTGATGTTGCAGCTTGCAGAAGGAAGTCCCAGAGAGTGCTATCCAAATGCTTAGGAGTAAATAGCCAGCAGGTAACTTACCTGTTTATTTTTCAAAGCTAGAAAGTCAGAGGCAGGCATTCATTATTGCACAATTTAGACGCAAACTTCTCTGGGCTTCCTCTGTCTGACTGAATTTACCCTTGATCTTGGACTGCTTTGTTTTTTGTTTTCTGAATATAAGTAGTAATTATTTTTCTTCTTGTTTGGGAAGAAGAGGGGAAAAAAAGGATGCATATTAGGAAATGTTGAAAAATCACTCTCTATATTTTGTTTCATTCTTTTACAGAGGTCTTATGCTGAATCCCAAGTGAACTGGCAAAAGAGATCTGTTTATGTGGTTTACAACGTGTTTCTTTTCTGGGGGGAAAATGACATCCATTTAACCAGAGCCCCGTTTCTGGATTTGGCAATGAGCACGTCCTACACTCAGAAAAGGGACCAGACAGGTATTTGTATCCTTCCTCAGAACAACCTCACTGAGAGCCCTCGTGTAAACATAGCTCCTGACAGTGCGGAATAGCAAAGATGATGAGAGACCAGCGGGCTGCTGATTAATAAGCTGTTGAGTGGTGGTGGAGGCTTGTGAGTCTGCTGCATATCTTCTCTTGAAATGTAACATAACTGGGTCTGCAGTGATCAGTGCACCTCTCACACTTCATTATTTGATCTCTAAACTGTCAGTGGTGTAGACAGTGAACTACGAATTACATGCATCACTTCAGGTGTGCTTGGGCACCTTTTTCAGCATTGCAGGAAAAAAAATATAGCCAATGCATTCCAAATAAATACATTTTCTTTTTGTTTATGGAGCTTGGAGCAAGGACAATCACTCTATATACACACTGAGATCATATGGCTCATGGAACAATATAAGCTAAAGTTGCCTAGAACAGGAATATGACATTTGATTACAGGAAAAAATATTGCACAAATTGATATAGCATTGAACAGATTTACGGCTTTCAGCTCAGATGATTCTGGAACAGTTTATCAGACAGATAATTGTATAATCATAAGGCTGAAACCAGTGAACCCTCTCATTGTCTATGCTGGCTGCCTTTTGCCACATGGGAGATCTTCACAGCAATTTTAGAATAAAGGCATTATTTCATCGTCATTCAAGGAGATGAGAGCAGACATCTATTGCTGCTTTAAGCAGCTGTTGTATTCCACATCTGTCATAGGATCTCTATAGCAGCTTAACTCAAAATTTAAATCAGAAAGTGGCCACCTACTAACTTTGCATATGGATGCCTGTTGTACAGGTTATCCACAGAAAGGATTCAAGGAAGAGATTTGGTAGTGGTTAAATATTTTAATCCAAAGCGTTCCCATAATAACAGCCTGTACTAGAGTGGTACAGTGTTTGTAAATACCACAGTGTGAACACTTATTAATATAGCACATTTCTTTGGATGAGATTAGAGAGAGAAAACTATTAACTGACTATTTTTAGTAAAATAATATCTGTGTAAGATTTCTAGGCTGAGCTCATACAGAAGTGGATTGTTAGTACATTTTCCAGGAACCGGACCAAAAAAGGAATTAATAAAGCAGCACGTCATTAAGTAGACTCTAGACTCAGCTCAAAAAATACCATTAGAACAGACTAATCTAATTTTCTTCATAATAGAAAACCTAGAACTTGCAAGAAATAATTTTAACTGAAAGACAACTTTGAGAAATATTGTACATAGCATAGAATCCAGCACTGCTGCTGGTTATTTGTTTGAATAATTAATTGTCTTCACCATTTAAAAATAATGCACTTTATTTCTAGTCTAAATCACGTTTCAACTTCCAGCACAGCTTTTTGCAGATTAAGTAGTCATTTTTACAAGATTTTTTTCAGTAAGGTGTATTTAACTGCAATAAGCTCGTCTTTTAACATGATCCTTGAGTATTTTGACCCCTAATATAGTGTTGTAAGTATTTATAACTCTTCATTAACTCCATAGCTCTGCTCTACACCAGCTGCATTTTCCCTCCCTGAGGCACACCAAAGCGTATGACAAGGTTGTTTGCCAATGGCTGTTAAAGAAACTAACCTGTCACAAAAGAAACTGTATTCTCAGAAACCGATAGCTGCTTTAAAGTTAGAAAGCAGAGTCAGAAGAAATGGTCTATTTTTACAATGGAATGAGATGCTGGTTGCTATTTAACATATTCCTGTATGATGAAAAAGGGATGAATAGGAAAGCTTGCAGATGATAGAGAATATTGAAACTGAGGATGGCTGTAGACCATTTTTCTACCATCTCACAGTGCCAAGTAGGCAGCAGATGAAATTCAATGTTGATAAACAAAAAGCCATGCACACAGGGGAAAACAAGCAAGCAAACAAAATCTTCATATATCATGGTAGGTTCTAAATAGGCCATTACTGAAAGAGCATTATAAGCCTATCTGTAGTTACCTATAAATGTTGGCTTGGTATTAGGTGGTGGGCAGGAAAGCGAAGGTGTTAGGAAAGACTGAAAAGGACAGGATGAAACATTGTTATACAGCTCCATACAGCTTTGGGGAACTCACGTTTAAATATACGCTACAAGTCTGCTCACCTTGTTACAGCAAAGGATACAGTGACCTAGAAAAACACAGAGTAGTGATCAGAGGTACAGAATACCTTCCATATGCAGAGGAAATGAAATAACTGACTCTATAGCTTAGAAAATAAACTACTGTGAATGGTTATTATAGAGATCTATACAACCTTGAATGACAGGAGGGAAGTCTTGAGGGAATAATTATTCACTCTTCAAAAGAGTACTGCGTCCAGGNCAAGGGGTAATGGTTTTAAACTAAAGGAGGGTGGGTTCAGACTGGATACACGGAAGAAATTGTTTACACTGAGGGTGGTGAGACCCTGGCCCAGGTTGCCCAGAGAGGTGGTCGATGTCCCATCCCTGGAAACATTCCAGGTCAGGCTGGACGGGGCTCTGAGCAACCTGCTCTAGTTGGGGATGTCCCTGCTCACTGCAGGGGGGTTGGACTAGATGGCCTCTAAAGGTCCCTTCCAACCCAAACCATTCTGTGATTCTATGACATAAACCAACGCACATGAAATGAAATGACCAGGCAGACAGTTTATACCAAATGAAAAGAACTTTTTTGTATTATGCATAATTAGGTTGAGAAACTCATACCCACTGAATTTTTTAGATGCCACAAGTTTTGATGGGTTCAAAATATTAAATAATTGAAAGAGAGTTAATCATGATACTGGTGAGGCAACTGCCTGTTTGTGAAATGCTGGAAGCTCAGAAACAGGGGAATTATCACTCCATCCCAAGCTTGTTTACTTCTGAGCCTCTACAAATGGCTCTTGTTAAAGGCCAGATACTGGGCTAAATGAATCTTTCACCTGACTAGTACAGTCATCCCTATAATCTTTAGATGTCTGATGGAAATTCAAAATTCTAGTGTGCCAGTCAATCTGTCAAGTCCAAAGTAATCTTTCCACTTGTATGGAACAATCCTGTCTAAATACAGTGTAACCTTCCTGGCTGCAACATGCTGATAGAGCCCAAATCCCCATGAACTCCAGGAATTCATGTTTTCTATGGATTTAGTCCTTTATTTTTAATTATTAGTTGCATTCAAAGTCCAGGTTATTGGTTCCTTTAATTTGACCAACATCAAATTCAGGCTTACGGTTCCATAACCATTTGTGACTGAATCGAGGCTGGAAAAAAATTATTTGTGATCTGGTTCTGGTCTGGATTTGCATGGCATTTAAGCAGCCACTATCTAGGTCGTGTAGTCTGTGAGCAGACCATGTGCACTGTGTATTTAAAAGCCTAGTAATACTGCATGTTTTGTCACTTATCTATTTGGTTTTTGAAGTTTAATCGTTAGTCATTTAGAAGCATGCTCCATTAAGTGTTCTTATTACCTAATTTGTCAACCTTTTCTTTTACACTGCCCAAATCCAAACCGTGGGGTTTTTTTTCACAGTTTTTTGTTTTGTTTTGTTGTGGGTTTTTTTATGTTAAAGTAACTACAAGGAACACAGCTAGCCCACGACATGGATTTTTTTCATATTTCAATATTATTTTTGTATTACACCATGATAGGAACTCAGAGAGCATCTTGTGTATAGCTATGCCTCTTTTTCTCTGCCTTCCTAGTATCGAAATCTTGCTCTTTTGGACAGTTTTACTGGAATATGAGTGGGAATGATCTTATGTTGGTGTATACTGTCCCTCTGTATTTAAATTGTGTGTATTTCTTGAGTTTCTGTATGCTTTTCCCCATTATTACGTTAAACCTTATGGGGAAAACTGTTTTGCTGTCTGTTGAGTTGTAACTCACACTTTTCGGTTATACTCAATGGATAGCAGTACATGTCTGAATACATAAGTTCTTTGGCCTCTCCTGTAGTCATATTAATATTTATTACTGTTACGTACTGCAGTGCTAAACATTTTTACTCCAAAATTATGGTTCCTGGAGGGTGTTACATCTACTTATCTCTGCTTTAAAATGCTATCTATTGAGTAAATGGAGGAGAGAATGTCATATTTATTGTAAGAGAGCAAGTTTTTTTACAGCATTGTTCTCTATCAGTTCTCAAAGACATTGATAAAGATGCAGAAGGGCCAATAAAATCAGTACTGTTAATGGGACTCCCTGCCACATCTTTGGAGATTTCATGAAACTTTTTTTACGCATTTTACCAAAATGTTGAGTTGAGAAAGAAAAAAGTGGGGGATAAAGACTTGATCTGCTCCAGTCTGCAGACACTGAAATCAATGAGTTCTCTCTGACTGATGTGAGCGAAGATCCAACCTAATTTGAGAGCTTGCCTCAAAAATTCTTGAGACAGAAAAGCAATAAACTGCTGCTGACTCATAAAGAGTGTTCTGCTACCAAAAAAGAAAAAGACCATTTCACAGAACAAGTGGAATTATTTCCTCTATATTTAGATTTTTGTGAAGACAAACAGCAGTAGTTGTGTTGTGTTGGGGAATGAGTATCTGTATGCAAACATACTAACAAAAAGAGAAAAAAATGCTCTTTAGTATTTACGGTTTTAAAGAATCTCAAAGATTACCTCAGATTGTGTTGCTGTTTCTTATTATAAAACTGCAGTAGCTCCTAAGGACTCCGCTCAAATTGAAGTTTCTGTCTTATGGTGTGTCCAAGCACTCAGAGGCATGACGCTGATGGCGTAAAGAGTTACCAAAAAAAAGTTAAATGTTGCCCTTTGTCCACAATTGCTTCACATTGATACCAGTGAGAATTGTTCATACATGTGACTGTATGACTGCCTGTTCATCACTGACAGATCAGAATTCAAAATTTCAGGCCTCCCAAACTGGAGCTAAGGTTATTGTCTGGAGGACTTCAAAGAATACATGTTGTCATAACTGAGTTTGGGACTGTGAGCACTTTATTGTGTTCAAGCAGGTTAACATTAGTGCTTTTAAAAATAACTTCAGGAATACTGAAAAACAGCAGAGAAAAAAATCAGGATTTGAGAGGCAAATCCTCTGTTCCTCCTATTACATCCATCACGGCAGTATGCCGAGGCATGGTAAGCTGAAGACATTGGCTCAGTGTTTGAGGGTCAAAACTGCAGCGAGCTGACAGGCAGCCTCTGATGGACACTGTCAGGGATGACAACGTGCACTGGATTTTCAGCTCTGGCTCTAACAGTCGGTGGGGAGCTGGACAGGGCTGGCAGAGGCTCACCGCTGCTAGCTCATTGCTGCCAGGGGAAGCCAGATTTTGTCTAATCACTTCAGTGTGATGGACAGCCGTGATACTGCGGGGGTCCTTCCCTCAGCGTGAGCTGAGAGGAGCTAATGTGGTGATACGTTAAACTTGTATGACCTGCAAATAGAGAATGAGACTGAGGAGGGAAGTCAGTGCTGAAGAAAAATGCATGGTCTGCTTTGTTGCACTGAAAATGATTGAATATGCATTAAGCGTGGCTAGTATCTCATGTTACTAATTGAGATCTTTGGGACTTTTACCTTTTCCTCTCCTGTAAATTCTCTGTGCTTAATTTATATGGAATACACCATATATTACTGGAAGAAAAGGTTTTCTAAAACCCAGCCTGGCCTTTTATCTACAGTAGGGAAGTCAGTGACTGGAAACACTTGAGCTTCTGACGGATTCTTAACTGCTTTCAGGTGTCAGAGTAAGGGACCGTAAAATGTGACCTTATTTTTGTGTAGCATAGTGTATGCATTCTTTAAAGCTGGAAAAACAAACCCCCATAAATCCTTATTGAAATAACTACCCAGAACTTTGAATTCCACAACACAAATATAGTTTAAAAGTTAATTTTTCAATTATCTAGTTCAAGTAATAACAAATTATCCCCAGAAGTAATAGTCATAATACAATAGCAGAAAGGTTGCTTTCTCAATGCTAAAATAATCACGTCTCAAAAACAATGTTAAAATCAATTACTGAAAGTGAAACGCCATGTAACTTTTCTTATATTTGCCTTGGTCTCAGACTATTTTTTTCAGGCGGAGGAGGGAAGATGCCATCCCAGTGCAAGGACCACAAGAGAATTATCAAGAATGGCCGTGTCTCTCTGGCCATTCTGATCCTGAGGGACTCATCAAGCAGTAAACCCACAGCCTGTTAAGTACATAGTATACACATACCTACGCATACACATAACAATCACAAATCCCCATAATCCCCTTGTCTGATCTTAGAAATGGGTTAAATAACCCTAGCTGTTCAGTCTTCTGTCCTGATATCCAAGCAGAGGTCCTACACACTGTGTCCACCCTTGAACACCAGTGCCTTGATTCCCTTGTCCCTCTTCCCAGAAAGGATTGTGATGCTATTGAAATTCCAAATGAATGAAGTGGTAAGAAACTGGATGTTAGTAGCCACTGTTTTAATACTGCCAGAAGTGATATTTTGTGAGATTCTTCCTGTGGTCACAGAGAAGAAGTTAATTTCCGTTTGGCTCTCTTCTGATATCCCAGCACATCTCTGCTGCGTTATATTCTGCAAGCACTGTAGGATTGTCTTGCCATCTCATTTTACATCCTAAGGATCTGGATGAGTAATCATTCACTAAAAGTTCACATCTTACAAAGCATTACCTAAAGTAATCCTCGACTCTAAGCATTAGACAATCTCCTCTAAAAGCAGTACGTACCAACACAGTCAAAAAAACAGATGTAGAGGACTGTAATAGAAAGGCTAAGGTCAATGTGAATGGGGAATTGGTGTGAATGTCTGGATGTGGAAGCACCAAGGGGGCAAACAGCAGGAAAGAGGCTCTCAGAATGGCTCACATTAACCCACTAGGGTTGACTCACCTTCAAGACCCCAGTGCATCTACCTGCAGTTTCATAAGGCCACCCAGCTTTGGAGATAAAGGATAGTAGTGACTCCTAGTGACTCACAGAGGTGGGACAGGATGGAGACACTCCTCACTGTCAGCTCCAGAAGGTCTTAAAAACACATATTCGAAACCCGAACATTGTTGCCAGCCTACAAAGAACTGCAGAGATTTGACAAGGACTGCGACAGCTGCCATCCATTGTCCTCCCTGTCTTCACAACAGATCTTGGACCTAACATCTGGAGACAGGAGCATTGGGATACCTGACCACTGCCTGGACCACGTGAGCACCCCTGCCCTGACAGCTGGACAGACTTCTTGGACATCACAGACATCCAGATGCTGGTGAGTATGACTCCCTGAGAGCCTGAGTGAAACCTGTTTTGTTTCAGGTTTTACTTTTAAGATCACCTTCCTCTGCTCCAGGACCTTAGGTGGACATTTGCTATATTGCCAATAGAGCATTGCAACAGTATTTCCTACACAGACATACACCAAAAAAAACCACCCCAAAACCATGAATGTGCCTTAATTGTGTCTATTTTAAATACGAAGAATCCATACCAGATACCCAAGGATCTGATTAAAAGTTCTTTCTTAGGGCCATTCATTCAAGACTTCCCTTGAAGAACCTTCTTAGCAATTTATCAAATACTTTAAAGTTACATGGTCCAAAACACTTATGGTGGCTCATGCACATATACATTTATTAAAATGTATATATTCATTTAATTCTTGTCAACTTCTGTCTTAAAAGTGAAATCCAATTTCCCATAAACTGAAACAATGACCTTTATATTATAAATTCAAGGATTCATAAAACAGATGGTGGAGACATAAAAAAAAATAGAAAAAAAAAGACAACAAATAAAACCCCAGCTTGTCCGGCTGCAAGGACCAAAGTATGCATATTAAAACAATCTTGGAAAGCTGGCTGTGTTAGCTAAACCATATGGGCTTAGTTGTGTTATACGGTACCCTTGAGTTGAAACTTATTAGCATCTCCTCTTCTGCTGTTGATGAATAGTATGTGAAAAGCTATCTGATGGTGGCGTTGAGATATTTCACATTAGTGAGTGAGTATCAGGATTCATAGGATTTGTGCTGTTTGTAGGATTCGGGATTCATGATGTTTTTGAATAGAGATTGTGATATAAAGAGAAAAGTGGCACTAATGTGGCTGTAACTATGGTGCTTAATAGATGTAAACAAGAAATTCTGTAGGGTTTAAACAGCTGAAGGCATTTGAAGAAAGTTTTATGTGACTGAAAGCTCATCTGTTTTTCCCACTCCATCGGTTGCTCCTGTTAAAAGGTATTGCCTTTTCATTAAACTCTGCAAGAAATTATAGGGGAAAAAAGTCTTAAACTGTCATTAATCCAAGTTTTTCCAAGTCTTGTAGGAGGCTTCTGAACTGGCCTCAGAAAGGACTCTTACTTTCTTTTGTCCTTAATCCTAAATCCAGGGATTTGATTTGTGGGTTGCCTCCTTTCTCTCTTATCAAAGATGTGGTTCATATAAGGGTTTGTTTTTTGGTTTGGGTTGTTATTTTTTTCCCCTTGGTGTACTCTCCCTTCTCTCCTGAATGCTTAGAGCTCATTCCTCTCATATTTCAGGCCCTCTGAACATAAGCCAGCTCTAGAGTGGTACCTGTTTATTTATGCTCATATGCTGCTGTGCTAAACTAGTAATTCCTGCAGAAATGGGATTGTTTTGCTTTTTGAGTGTGGCAGTTTCTAGTCTGTAATGTCTGGATATTCAGATTGTGGACTCTGTGTACAAATTTCCTGGTCATCCCTACAGCCTTAGTTCCTAAATGTTAAGACAGATTCTTGCAAGGAGGATTTACATGTATATGCCATTATGAGTATTTGAGAATGCTAATATGTGATTATTGTATGATAAGAAAATCTAATCCATTGAAAGCCAAAAAAGTTAAAATAGTACTGACTTTCACATTGTGTAAGCGATAATTTACAACACTCCAAATGAGTAGTTTTCTGGGGTTTATTAGGACATAACATAGGAGATATGTTATATGTAATTTATACATATATTATACACTCCAAATCTCTCTGTGGATTTCTGTTCCCAGGATTTACAACTGAGGTGTAGAGTCTGACGCTTTATATCACATGCATATAAATGCAATAATTGACAGAATTAAGATTCTATGCAAAAGAATCAAAATCTGGACTGAAATAAAGTTGGTGATGGAGAAAAGATAGAATGAATGTTGTAGAAAAATTTTTAAACTTTTTTCACCTTTTGTTCCTCCTAGCTGGCCTTGCCTATTTCAGACATTTTTGTCCCACATCTGTTTCCTGCTTTCTAAATCTTGGCTTGAGCATGACAGAATAAGAGATGTAGATTTAAACTCAGAGCTGTTTGCTAGAAAGGACAGTACTTGTGGGCACTGGGACAACTTATCAACTGATAGCATAACTTTGACTTTCTCCTGCTGTAGTTTTCTTTTCTGTTATAGCTAAGTGGACTCATTGCGGGTTCTGTACAGTATAAGTGATAGCAGAATTTATCTGGCCTATTGTGTTATATTAGTATGCTGCTAACAGTATCTTCCTTGTGCAAATAAAACATAAATGACGTCTGTAATTAGTTTTCTGCCATGCCACCCAACATTAAAAATAGTCATCCTCAAACACATCTGTCACCTTGACATTTTTCTGTGGAGGCAATGGTCAATAACCCTGTAAGTATCAGTTACATTCCAAAGATCATTTCTTACATTCCTAAAAAAAGCATAAATCAATTGTTCTTCAGAATGGGAGAAGGAAAAAGACTTGGTATTTGTCCAAGGGTGAAACTAAGATATAACTTATTTGAGTTAGGACCTACTGGACTCTTGATTGATAGGATCAAAGAAAGAACAGACCTTCTTTGTCAAGTTCAAGGCTTCTCTTTTGACTGCTGTAAAAGTATTTCCAATGACAGCACAAATCTTTTCCTGTCTTGATAGAGAGTAGTATGCTCTCCGTGCTGCCCATAGTTGGTACTTTGTTCACATGGTAGTAATTCTTTGTTATAGGTGTGTGTGTGTGTATATATATATATATCTGTCTTTGGAAAATAGTTTATGCACCATAATTAATTTTATACTCTAGTGAGAATTCTTGTTTTGCTCTAAATGCTGCAAATCCTAAACCATTCAAGCAAAAATTGGCATTTGACCTGCCAGAGGAAATGACTGACATCTGTCATCCCTGCTCATTGTTTTGAGGTTTAGCAAGTTTTCTATTTGAAAAATTCAACTGTAATGAATGTTGTTCAAGGCTGCCAGATGTAGCATCAACAGATAAGATGGATCATAGAATAGCAGTTGATATGCACAGCAACTTGCAGGAAGTACCTTTAAAAGAACTTACTATTAATTTTGGAAAAAAAGCCTCAATCTCCCATCTTCATTTTCATGAGAAACAAGCATCTTCTGTCCAGTTCTGGTAGTTTCTGCTGCTGGAAGAATCATAAAATCACAGAAT
>VZTV01034656.1:3368-24853 GCA_013400875.1 Anhinga rufa
CCCTGTGTAGGAAGCAGCATCCTAAATTCTTACCTGTTAGGGTAAAATGCCGCTTGCTTCTTTTTCTATTCCCTTTTCTCTGGACTGGCTTATTTTCTCCCTATTTTCTGCCATCTCCTACATTTTTTTTGTGTCACCTTTCAGTTTCTGTTTCCTTCATGTTGCTTTCACATGTCCTCTTCCCCCAATGCCTCTCCCACGTCTCCCAAATATATCTTCCTGCTTCTATTAGCTTTTCTGTGCTTTCCCTTCCTCCCCTTTTCTCCTGCGGTGCTCACTCTAGAGTTCATAATCTTAGGTGTAGAGTCAAGTCCTAGTAAGTCATAACAGAGCCTCAGTATAATTTTCTTCCTCTTGCCTTGGAAATTCTTGAATCTTGCCTCTCAGCTTCTGCTGTACTCTCAAGTCGCCTTGCATTAAAGACAGCTAAACAACTCCAAACTCATCCTCTTTTCTGCATCCTTCTTCCTGCCATGATTGACTTTCTAGTTGTGTTGTTGGGAAGGAAAGCATGCCCTGCAAGTTAACAGAGGAGCCTCGGTACAGAGCACCTCAGAGAAGTTCCCTGGGCATCTGCCAGAGCCATGGAGAGAAACATTTGAACTGTTGTGAAGAAATTATCCTTAGATTATTCGCAGCAATTCAAGTGCAGAGTTCATGTTTTTGGGAATATGCTCTCAGAAGCAGAGCACCATGTAGCTTTGGCCACGCTGTTAGGGCTTGAAGATCACCACTGTTATTGTAGCTTGAGTAAAATTTCATTTTTCACTCTAGGTAAATGGTTAAACTCTCCTATGAAATGATAGCAGGCTGCTAGCCAAGCCAGAGGCCATACAAGCGCTTTAGCCACTCAGGAAAGACACTGCAAAAAATAGGGAGGGTGTTTATACAGGTGAAACAGAAAGAGAAGGAAACTTCAACACAAATATGGAGAAAGAAGGCAGTTGAAGCACAGCCTGTTTAAGCATCTGGTAGCCTGACCCTAAGGAAAAGCTTAGAGAGTTTGATGCTGTAAGCAAAAAAAAACCTGTCTCTGGCTTGTTTGATTTCTCCTTCATGGAAGGAAATATGACTCCATGCACTCTTTGCACATAAACAAGATATCATAAAAGGAAGACTTCTTTCCCACTCCCGATTCCCCTGGAATAACCCAGAAGGCCCTGAATTATGGTTAGCGGAATGGGGGGCAGGAAGGAAAATGATGCTATGAATTTTTTAACAAAGAATCAGAGCTCTAGAAAACGTGTTTTATCTGTGAATCTCAAAGCAATGTATAAAGCGGGATTGTTTTCTTCTCCCCATTTTATGGAGACGAATACTGAGGTCACCCACCGAGGTGAGTGCTTTGGCAAGGGACATCTCCTAACTCTCAGAAACTGAATTCTTAACTCCCTATTCCTGCCTATAGCTATGTACCATGTTGCCTAATGCACTGGCAGCAGTCCAAAACCACAGAGAGGGAAGGGTTATCTGCTGGATAAGGGTGAGGACTCTCAGCTTTCACTCTAAGCAGTTTCACTGATACCACTGAGTGATCTTGAACAAGTTGTTTGGATTTTGTTGTCATTCACAGTAATGTAAACGGGGAGTTCTTCCTTAAGGTGTGAGCCCCTGGGTCAGCTCCCAAGTCCTCATCTGAAAGAACCCCAGAATCATGCTTAGAATTGGCAAATTTCTCCTGTGAGACAGGACCTGTGCTGTACAACATCATGAAGGCAATGGAGCTGGTGAGCCAGACTTGCCATGTATAAGAGACAACATTACAGTCCTCTAATCCGATCCTGTGTGGTCAAAGCTAGTTTATTTTCTGTAGTAGAAGTTTCCAACCCACGAAGTTCCCATAGCTCCGAAATGCCAGAGACAGCCCTCTAACTGGGGTACGGTGTCCTGACAACCCACGTGAGTGAGATCAGAATCAGTCTTTCAACACTTATGAAATGATTATAATAATATTGACTTAGTGGGGCATTGTGACGATTAGTGAAGGACTGTAATATATTTTGAAACCTGCGGTTGACAGTGGGAGAACATAATGATAATTTTCCTCCTTTAGTTCTCGTGTATATGGATCTCAAAGTACCCCATTAGCATTATTAAACTCCAGAGTTCTGTGTGAGGGCATTAAGTAATTCAATGAAACCATGGTCATAGGAATAATTTTTGGTTGTCTCTACACCGTACATCATGGTGACTTCTATCTTCATTGCAGCACCAGTGGTATAACTCAGGTCCTCTTGTTCTAAAAGAACAGGCCAGGCACCTGCCACTTAAAAAAAACCCCATAGCATCTCCATTAGTTATGATCAGCACTGGGATTACTCATCCCATTTAGCAAATACTGGCTCTAACCAATAGGCGGGATGCGACAGTTCGCTGGTGCAGCCAGAGTGTCTTAGCAGCCTCCGGTGCCCACTGGCGGCATCTCCCATGCAGCTGTGTGAGAGAACTGGACTTGCCTTACCTCAGAAACAGCCCTGCGTGGGAGAGAAGAGACTTCTTGTTCCCTGGAATAGGGTCAAGGCCTCTTTGAGTTTGGCTTCCCTTAAGGAAGAAAAGCAAAACCAGCGGTATCTTTCAGACATGACCTTTTGGGTTGTGCTTGCTATTTGTGAGTTACCAAACATATATGCAATTACCTCAGGAGTCCTGAATTCCCTTCTGGAGGCACCTGCTTCAAAATGCTTCACCTGTAACAAAATAGGGAGAGTAGACTCCTGGTTTTGGTCCTCTGAATCACATCTATGTTAGATGCTCTATTACGACTGCGTGACTATCTCCCTAATGTCCCGCTTGGCAACCCACGTCGGTCGGAGACTGCTCCACCCTGACCCCATGCCTCCCCTCAGCTTCGATCCCATTTCTCCGGAGCTCTTTTGCTACAGCTGCCCAATCTCTACACTTGGATGTCTTCAAAAGGACACTGTCACGGCGTATCAACCCCCATGTTGCAAGCACAGTATAGGCTCCGCTGCCTGCTCTTGTCAGCCTAAATATAGTTATATCCCTCACATGCTATGAGGAAAACAATGGGATAAAGGTAAATTGAGGGGATGGTCCTTCCAATCCCTTTTTCCCATGAATAGGCACATCAATGTGTTCAAGTGCAATCCAAAAAAACTCTCTGAACTGATTTGGATCTGAGCTAGAAACCATCATTTCTGTGCAAGTGGGGCACCGAGCATGAGAGAATATGTTTTAATGTGTCTGGAGGACTGCTAGCTCCTGCCAAGCCTTCCTGAGCAGACAAGGGAGATATGTGGACTTCAACACGCTGATCTTACCACAGTTTACAATGCTGATATTTGAATAATCATGTCAGGGTGTTCAGCGGAAGACCTTGTCGCCAGACTGGTGACAGTAGTAATTCTCTATTCACAGGGCTGCTCCTCTCTGTTCTCTGGAGAGTCACATAAACATTTATTTTTTGCATCTGTTGCACTCTTGCCAGTCACAACTGCTTGAAACTATATGCGTATATAGAGATAGACACATATATAGCTACATATATGCTACGCATATGTAGCATGTGTGTACAAATACATGTATGTGCATAATTAGCACATACGGCTTTATAAAACAGGTGTGACTGTGAAATGAGAAAGTAGTTCTGCAGAGGTGCACAGTGAATGCCAAGAGCTTCCAGTACAACTAAAGTTTCCGGTCTGGGCCTCAGGAATCTTTTTTTCTTGATTTCAGGGAAAGTAATATACTTCTTTAGCACAGCAGTTGCACTATGCAGCACTAGAGTAACAGGGGAAGAGGAGGAATTTTTCTCTTGCTTTGCTGTGTACCTTTGCAAATGATGACTGGTGGGCTACGAATAGGGCTGTTTGAGCTATGAGGTCTCGTCTGGGCCGGTGAGATTTGTCTATACACATTCAGAACTGCTCTGAATGAGCAGGCAGGGTTGCTGCTTTTCTTACTGTGATGACTGCCTGGCTCAGTGCACCTCTTGTTTCCCTAGGACTCCTGACAACTCAGGACTGGGGGGAACTGCAACTGAAAAGGTAAGCAGCAACAGGGCAGGATGAAATGTGTAGGGACACCGAAATCATTAGGAGAGCTCGTATCTAATCCCAGCTCTTCCACTGGTGGGCTGTGAGGAAGCAAATAACTTCCTTTCTCTGTGCCTCAGTTTCCCTGTTAATTAAATGGAGATAATAATACACCTCTTACAGGAGCAATGTGGTGAGAGATCAGTCTATACCTTTAAAGTGCGGTGAGATCCGTGGATAAAAGGTGCTGTGGAAGAGCATTGTTAAAAGTCCACAGCGAAACCCCACAAAACCTCCTGAACTGAGCCCTCTTGTCAACCTGGATATTTTCACTGCACCTTTGAAGATGAAACTCTGCCGCTTACACTACTTTGCTCCAATTCAGTAGGTTTTAAGAGGCCACAGGGGGACCTGTTAGAGTTAAAATGGATTGAAATTGTCTTTGAGCCTCTAGAATAATGAGTATTTCCCTTTCTTTAGGTTTTTAGATCCAGATGAGATGCTGTTCAGTTGCTGTCATTCTGCCAACGTACGGCTTTCCATTGCATTGAAACCTGAACTCCTAGGGTCAGGCATTTGCAAGCAGATGAACGTTTTTTTAGAAGTACATTAAGCAAAAGAAACTTAGGTAGGAAATTTTAATTACTTTTAAACTCTAAGCTACATCTTGTTCTCCCCATTATAAACCATTTTGATTCTGCATTACGCAGATGCTGGCTATTCCTATTATCTGCATTAAGGTGATGATCTTCTTAGTGTCTGGGCACATTTCATGATTATTATTATTTCATATCTCAGCAGTGCCAAAAGGAGAGGAGAGAACATTAAGATGCTCGACTAAGGCCTGATTCCTGGGCCTGGCACAGACTTTCTGTGTGAACTTTGGCATGCCACTATGCAGCCTGTGTTTCCGCTTCATTTTCTCATCTCTGAAATGACACTTCCCTGCTTTATGGGGTCAGTACATTCATTGGCACAGGTTGGGTCTTACAAATACTATACAAAGGGAAGGGCTCTGATTCATGTCCAGTTGTGTCAGATGCTGTACAGGTATCCATGAGGCTGTGTCCCTGCCTTGCGGTGCTTGAAGATTAATGTGATGGTGACCTACCAAAGGTGCATGAAGAAGAGGGAAAGATGCCATTCCTTTGTACCGCATAAGGTGAGACTATATTAAAACGTCGGGAAGCTTTATGATAGGAGGGAGAATGAAGCACTGGAAAAGGCTGCTTGGAGGCACCATGGGGTCTCTCTCTACACAGGGCTTGAAGGACAATTTCTGTCTGAAGTGCCATGGTTGCAGGGGATTCTGCTCCCGGACAGGGGGAGAGACTAGATATCTTCCTGAGTACCTTCCAGCTCTATTTTTAATGCTTGATGACCACAGGGGTTCCCTCTAGAAGTGGAACTAAGACAGCATTTTTTCAATCTTTTTTTTTTCATTATTTGTGGAATCTTAAAATATTTTAGGAGGAGGCATCAGCTTCTTTAGGCTGCCCAGTAGCATAAGTAAACCTTCTGAATAAAGGTGGTTTTCTTAGTCACCTTTGATGGGCCTTTGGAAATAGTCTCTGATCTATCTTCCGTCTGCTGTGCCGTTACCCGATCTAAGCTGGCCCTGCTTTGAGCACTGTGTTGGACCAAATTACCTGCAGTGGTCCCTTCCAACCCAAGTTATTCTTTGAGCCTATGATTCACTTTGCTGCTGGGAAGTCTAAGGAGCAATGCAGACTCAGCCCTACCTCTTATATTTATACAGAGAACCAAATCATGGAGGCTATATCTGTGCTACAGAATCATAGAAAGGCTGATTGGAAGAGACCTCTGGAGATCATGTAATCCAGCTTCCCTGGGACCATCACCAACACTAGATCAGGTCAGCCATAGGTTTGTTGAGCTGAGTCTTGAAAAACTCCAAGAACAGAGATCCTACAACCTTATCTGTTCTGCAACTTGGTTGCTGGAAGAAGGCTTGCCAAAAGTCATTAATCATGCTCTCTTTTTGACATTTAACATGAACAAAGTCCACTGCTGGGAGCCTTCTCTTAACTAAAAGCCCTCCTTCCTGCAACCTCCCCATGACTTCCCAGTTCAAATCTAAGATTAGCCTTGATAATCCATGCTGAAGGGAATTATTGCTTGCTGGTGATATTAAGAGAAGCCTATTCAAGGAAGCTAGGCTCTTGCTCCCCTTGGCTTGGAAAAACGTGGCTAAAATGTCCAAAAGTTGTGCTGCAGTCTTTTACAATGGTCTTTATTTTTTCCTACTTGCCCCAATGTCCAGTTTCTAATATGAGCAAGCCAGCGCTTGTTGCCCCTGGAGAACACAGGCGCTGACATTTTCTGCCAGCCAAGTCTTCCCACTGCAGTCTCATGAAACATGCCCTCATTGGCAGTGGGTTACAGGCTTCCACCTGCAAGCAGAGGGCTCATGGCAGATGGGTCTTAACCGCAAAGTTTGGTTTTGGATTCAGTTCTGGAACTGAACACTTTGAGCTGGAGTCAAAAGCAGGGTTTTAATTGGATCTTTTTTTTTTTCTTCTGCTACACTTTCAACTGAGCTTGGGCTAATTTAGATCTGAACTCCCCATTGGCCAGATCTCTGGATGAAGTTTTGTAGGAAGTGACATGAATCCGGGGAAAAATAACTTCCAAACTAAATCAAAGTCAGATGTAACTGAGTAGCTCCTAGGTGAAGCTACTGAGAGCCTAAAGGAGAATTCAGTTCAGACATACATTAACAGGTGAAATACTAAGCTTGCCTTTCTCATGTAGCTATCTTGAGTCTGTGCCTAAGCTTATGAGGGGCTGAGGAATCTCACTGTATGAAAACTCAGGACTTCTGTATGCATTCTTACACCATGAAATATGCCGTGGTTTGTAAGGCTCCTCTCCTTTCTTTCCAGTATCCAAGCACGTATGCCTCTTTTTTTTTTTTTTCCTTTTTGCAAGGCACAGGAGAAAACAACACAGGCAAATTTTGCAAAATCTATTTCAAGTCAGTAATTTGCTAAGTGCTCAGAGCTTGTCTCTTTTTTTCTATGTTAAGTAATTTATAAATAAAAATAAATTCACACTCACTCTAATATTTGCTTGTACTTGAATTCTATTGGCGAGATGTGTGAAAATTGCCTGATGGTTGAGATCACCAGCAAAAGCGAAGTTGCAGGGAGTAATTACGGATAGTATTATAGAACAGAAGGATAATTTGATCTAAAAATTCGATCTAATGCTCTCGTTCAGGGACATATTTCTCTGGGAGAGGAGTTTGTAAAACAAAGGGAAAAAAATAGTATGGATGTGAGCTGGGGAAAAGCAATTATTCTCTCATAATATGGGAACACAGTGTGCCTGGCTCAGGAGAGGTATGAAATACAGGAGAAAGAAGGGGCTGCAAGGAGCCTTTATGTGTCCCAGCAGGGTTACTCAGGAAGGTTATTCAAAATGTGCAGGGAAGACACAAGCTCCTGAGCCCAGTGGGGCGAAACAGATGTGCGAGGAAGGACATACAGCACTGTGTGGGAGGAAGGTGTATTAATGTTTTAATGGTGAATGTGAAGGAGGTCTAGGATGTATCAGGCCTGCTTTTGAGGTCCCTGTCCTGTCCACAATGCAGATCAGAGGAGGCAAGAAGTTGCCAGGGTTGTGAGGCAGGGGCCAAGAGCATCTGGCTTTCTGCATCCCTCAAGGCTCCCTGTAGGCTGTTAAAGGCAGAGGAGTAGAATTTCCTAGCTTTGGTCTTCTAAGCACTTCTCTGGGCTGCAGAAATGCTGGCAGAGGATACATTTTTCATTTAGGGCCCCTATTGCCCTCTTGAGATTCACCAGGGAGGGGTGAAGATGTCATGCTTTTCCCCACACGCTGACTGCAATTCCCTCCCCTTTCCATGTGTAGCCCCAAATTCACAGCAAGGTTGGCCTATGGTCTACAGAGCAAGCATGCCCCATCATCTGCCCTGGTCTCAGTTTCACACCTCCCACTTAAAAACGGCAATCTTGGGCTAGCTCTTGCCCCATGAAAACAGATGTGTACAAGGCACTGCAAAATGTATGGTGTGAGTGATTGTTATTGTCAGTAAATACTTGCCACTCTCCTGCCTGACCTCCAGCGTTGAGGTCCCAGAGGGCAGCAGCTGTCCTGATGCACATCTATGCTTTAAGCACCCAGGGAAGTACCAGTTCCCTACAGGCACTCACCAGGTTAATGGCAATACACAGCTCTGCTCGCAGCTAACAAGATTTAAACACAGGCTAATGACTGCATGTTTTCACTTTAATCAACACACAAATCGCCCTTTCATTATTACGGTGGGTTTTTTTAACTCCAATTTAATTTATAATTGAATTATGCTCCAGACTGTAATTGTTGATATAATCCACATCTCAAATTCCATGTTCACTTAGTGCTCCACCTCAACCTTTTGGCGAGGGGCCCGAGTAGCCCAGTGAGCAAGTCAGTGCACAGTACTGGGTTCAACTCAATCTGAGCACTAGAGGAATGCATTTGATGGCCTCAGACTAATCTGCCTGTGGAGCACTGTGCCGTTTCCACAGGTTCCTTTCTCCATGCCCCATGCTAGAAATCACATACCGGGAAGGGAAAAGCTCATAGAATCATTTAGGTTGGAAAAGACCTTTAAGATCATGAGCTTTCGAGAATCCAATTTGGTAGTTGAACATGCTAACCACCCTCTCCTCCCCCGCCTTAATTTTGTTCCCCTCATTAAATGTCACCATCCTGACAGCCGAGCTTTGGCAGGAGACTGTGCGAGCTCTCCTGACCCTGTTCAGTGCAAAAGAAGTTAGCTAAGCTTAAATTACTTTTCAGCATAGAGGGCAATAATGCAGAAATAGGCGGATTCATAAGACTTTGTTTGCCCATGCCCTGAACTTCAGATTGCTCGGAGGCCTGTGGGTGTCTGCCTAGCCCTAAAGTCCATGGAAGTTGGGCTTCAGTTGTAACTAACATGATCTTGAAGGCAATGCCCTTTAGTGAGCATGCAGGCAGTGATGTTTCTGAATATGCTGTTTTGTCAAGGCACCTTAACATTAGCCATGAGCAGCTAAAGTGTCAGAATATCATTTTTCTATATGAGGCATTGAGTGATACTTGAACATCACATTAGTGAAAATGTGTTAAGTAATGAGGCTTTGAGGATTTTTTTACCAGTGGAGACATAGCTGAGGCCAGCTCTCGGTGTGGCAGTGATTTAGCATTCTTAGCAAAGAAATGCAGAGCTACTGTGGTGAGCCCTGGGCTGGGAGAACTGGAGGGCTGCAAGGCGGGGCCAATGGCAGGGCTGGTTGTGGGCAACCCAGGTCTCGGGTAATGAAATACAGACGTCTTGAATGTTCAGGCTTCCGAAATGGCAGGCTATTCCAGTTTGAACCATGAGTAAATTTTACCCAGGTATTGTCAAGGGCCTAAGAGTGCCATTCTTGGGAGGACCCCAGATTTCTTACTGTACTCAGACCCATCCTTTCTCAGCTGTGGGGGCAGCAGGCAGTGCCTCCCTGACAGAGCTGGGATTAGCACCTGACTCCCTGCTGAGCATACCTTGATATAATTGTTTAGCAGATCTTGGTAGGAATCAGTTGAGGAGCATATTTCTGTTCTTTAGGTAAAACTAGCAAATGTGAACAGTCTTTAACTCTCGTAGCCTGTAAATTCATACAAAGAAAAATATAAAGCAGAATCAAAGAGGATGACAGACTCCCTGGGAAGTCTCCTAGCCAGAAGATCACTTCTCTTGCTCCCTGCAAACGATTGCTTTATGGGGTACATTGAAGTCTGATCAAGAGCTCTTGGCTGATACAAACTGATTCTGGGTACAAATGCTGTATTAATGTTTGACAAGAGAAGTGAATAGAAACTGCCCTAAGTATAGCCCCTGGCTGTATATGTGTGATGTTGGCTGCTCGATCCTTCTGGGGTACCAGCACAGATACAAAGCCCTGTCTTCACTGAGTTGGCTGGTCAGCTGCTCTGGGGGGCCTGAAACACATTCTGCATCCTGATGCAGGTTTAAGAGGGATGGTTTTGGCAGTGCACATGTCCTGGTGCATATCCCTATTCCCAAGATTAGGACAGCTTCAAATCCCTCACTCCTCAAGGCCCCACAACTTGTTTCAAGACCCAGATCGCGAGGACCAATGGGGCTGGAAAAATCTCCTACCATGGGTAAACATGAAGAATTATTCCACTAGAGCTGTCCCAGCCTTGGGACCTACCTGGGCTTCCCTGGGGGTGTCACTGGGGGAGTAGTTAGTGGTGGATTTTTCAGCTCACTGGTGACTTCCTCATGCTCCCTTATGAATACTCCTAGTGCACATTAATGCACAATAGTTTATTCCACTCTCAAACCTGCCTCACCTAAAAGCACTCATGTTTTCTGGCAGGGTATCCATTAGGGAATGAATGAGGAATCACACCCTTGCTTATTGCACACTAACTTCACTTTATACGCGGAATATTCCAGAATGAAGAGTGTTTTCACTTTAATCAATGCACAAACTGCCATTTTATTATTATGGTTTATTTTTTTCTGATGTAATTTATGATTGAATTATGCTCCAGACTGGAGCATAAAAAATACTTTTATTCCAGTATAACTACTCCCCTTTGGAAGCAGAGTCATTATAATGGAATAAAGTCCATTTTATTCCAGAACAATGTAGTGCTCTCTACTGCCAGCAAAGGCCTGAATGTTGTAATTTATAAAGAGGGAAAAGTAAGGGTGAGAACAGGGGGAAAATTAAAGCAGGGATAGTTAACTGATAAAGGTTCTGAGAATATCATGCACGTGAGGACTGAATATAGCCCATAGTGAGAAACACTAAACATCCACAAACTAAATAAAAATAATAAAAATGCCTCCTGCCTTCCTCTCATACATCTTACAAGGTGGTAGAAGGGGTTGCAAAGAAAGGATTGATGTCTCTTGCTGGGAAGTGAATTATTCAAACTCCTGGCTGCAGGGAGCTCCTACAGTTATGAATCCTGGTCTTCTTTGTGGTTGCCAAGACAAAGGTAGCCTCCAGTTCTCTGTGGAAGGGGACCCTTGGCTCTGTGTTCCTCCTTGTTGCTGAAGGCCAGCTCCCTGTCTGCCAGCTCCTTGTCTTCCAGGTCTTGATGCCACCCCAGCCGGGTGCAGCAGAGGCTCCCTGCGGCAGAGAGCTGGCTGTGCTGCTGCTCGGGGCGGGATGGTACAGGCATACAGGGGGTGTATCCCTCAAGCATCGGTGTGCAAGCAGTCTCCTGGGCAGTCACAGATACTGTGCTACTCTCTGTAGGATCTGCTTTGGTCAATGCGTTTAGTATTTGTAATGGCAACTCAGAATCTCTCCGATAGGACTACCAAGATGCAATCAGGTCCAACTAGCCTGCTGAAGACACTAGCAAACCCCAAATCCCAGGTTTAATAGGACCTAAACACATGCTTTTTACCCCTTAAAGCAGTGAAGCATTATTTTAACCAGAAGGCAGTTACAGTTCAGTAAATTCAGCTACAAAAGGAAATGCAATCACCTTCAATGTGCTTGTTTGTTAGTAATGGGCCAAACTGTCACATCGGTCACACCATTGCTGTGCTTTTGCAATTCTTGGGGAAGGACTTGGTGAGCTTTTAGGATGAGGCCATAGGAGAGAGGTATTTTTTTTCCCCTCCTGTCAATAATTCCCCATGTGGCAATCAATTTGATCTTGCTGAGGGCCAGGACCTGTCTTTCAGAGATTTCACATTATGATGAAAAGGATTGAAAAATGCTTTTTCTCCCTTATACTGTGAGGGATGGTAACCTTATCTCATACCCCTTACCCGCTCTGGGATCAGAGTGCACGAGACCACACTAATCCCAGACATATGGCTCTTCTGTGCTGCTGGACTTGCCTGGAGGGAGGACGGAGAGCCGCTGGCTGCGAATATATGAGGGGAAATACATCCTGCCTTTCTGCTGTCCCATTTTGAAACAGAGCTGGCCCTGGGGTGGGCTGGGACGGGGCAGCAGGTAGAGAGTCAGGGTTGTGCATAAGACTAATATCATGATGCTGTACTGAGAGAGTACCCCACATTTTTGGTAAACTCTGGTGTATGTTTCAAGTGGACGTGCTGGTGGGGCATGAGCATACCTCCTGCCACTGCTGCATACACAGCTTGAAGAACAGCCCAGTCAGGCTGCAGTGCCAAGACATCCCATCTCACAGCACCAGGGTGGGCTGTCCTCAAGCTGACCATGTAGCTCCCTCACTGACCCCACACATCTTCCAGAGGTGTGGAAAAGTCTGTCAAGATCATGCATATCCTATCCTGGTGGTGCCACTAACGCTGACACCGAAACAGCAAGATCATTCCGACAACAACCTGATTCATTTCAGCTCAGCTTTTGTTTCCAGGCATGGGCATCCTGCACAGGCAGCACGTGGCCTTTAGAGGAGCCCCAGAGAGATATGGACTGCTGTTCATTCCACAGTGGCTGTATAACCAGAGGTGGACAGGAGGGTGGCAACGGGAATTTATGTGATATGTCAGCTAGATACAATATCCTTCAAAATATATCGTCTGTTTCTTGAGCAGGGGTTAGTGTGTCTCATAAAACTTTTGGCTACACATAAGGAAAATAAGTATTAAAAGATTTAGGTATAAATTCTGGCAGGATCAAATAAATCCAGCTGCTTCTGATACGTAGACTGTGCCATGTTTGGGGAAGATGAGTCTGTGGGATGGGGCCTTAACAGACCTTTCTCTGCACTGTGAGTATATTAGAAGCGGTGACTCCAGCAGTGACCTGCTCCTCAGCCTGGGGGAGGCTGACCTCCTGCCTGCCGGGGCTGCTCCACCCCAGAGGTGGCAGCATCTGGCAGAGCTGTTTACAAGACGCCTGGGGATCCTTCATATGACCTTGCAGGTCTGGCAGACAGTGTCATTCTCAGATGAAGTCTCCTTCCCAGGAACGTGTGGCAGCTTTGGAAAGACAGCGAAGCTCCTGCCTGGCTGCAGGCACTGCTTCAGCTACTTGAGTCCAAGTGGGAAAGACCCTGCCAGTTTTGCCTGCTTTTGAGCACTCCTCTTTGGCTATTGTTGCTCATATTTTCTTTACAAATCTACTAGCTTTACCAGGCCCATTAAATGGCTATTAGGCTGCCCATTAACAGATGCTGTTGATGATTTCACACAGAGGTCTCAGCATGGCTTCTTTGTGAAAGGCAAGGAGAAAGAGGTGGGGTTAGGGAGCCTGGACCAGGGCTTTGGAGCGAAAGAAAAGGGGGAAAGAGAAAAGCCACTACCAACTGCCTTTCACACAAGAGGGCTCTTGGAGGGTATGTGTGTGGGGTCAGGTAACTGGAAATAAGGCTGAACTAAACCGGGTAAATCCTGGGTTGGGGCTGGTTGCTCAGGCAGCAGTGGAAGGACCAGAGTCCTGCACATAATGGTTGTCATCAGGTTCTCCGCCTCACTTTGGCACCAACATCGCCTCAGAAATGCAACTAAAAAAAAAGTAAACCAGAATAACTGTGGTGTAGGAAGCTCCTGGAGAAACCAAGAGAAGCATCCGAAAGCTGGTACTCCAGATCGCGGGCTCTGCCTACCTGCCAGGCAACTGGCTCAACAGCTGCAGGGCCATGCTGGGCTCTTTGCAGCACTGGGACTAGTCCAAGCGCTCGCAGCCCAGGCTGGCATCAGAACAGCTTTCATCATGAGCACAAATCATGCAATTATCCCAGCCTCTGTCTGCTCCACGCTGCCACCTCTTTGCATTTCAGATCACCTGGAATCAGCTGGGTCCTCCCTGGGGGCGTCCTGGGAGGCAGAGCAAGCCCTCCTTTGTTACAGCCCAATTGCAAGACAAGGCCCTCCATTGCCTAGGCGTGGAGATGCAGGCTTGGGTGGGCTTATGAAGGGACAACAGCGGTGTCCACAAGGGGGGAAGTAACAGTTACGCTTCAAAAAGCGGTGGAAATTGGGCAAGAGGTGGCCACATTGTAAAAGCCATAGTGCTGCACAGATACTCATATATGACTGAGAAAATAGCGAGTGGATTTATATCATAAAGCTCTGCCAATACCCCTGATCCTACCCTGCAGCGTCATCTCCAATTCCAGTTCTTCTTATCTTTCCCTAATATGCATATGGGCACACACACAGAGAGTTTTGCCAAAGCACCCTCTGTCCTGACCCTCTTCTCTGGCAGCTATAGTGGTTCTGGGTATCCCCAAAGTCTGAGCAGAGTCAGGCAATCATGCTGAATTGTGTTTAGTGGAGCCAGGTTATTGTGATGCTGAAAAATGAGGACAAGATTGAGGCCATCAAGCTCATTTTTATTGTTCGTTGGAACTCCAGATGTGAAAGCTAATGGATTTGGATTGGTTGCTAGCAGCAAAGCCTCATCAAAGATCTTTTTTTCCTAAGGGCATTCAGCACAATTCACTGATTGATTGGAGGCTTCAGACAGTTTGAATGTGGATCTGTGTTTGGGCTGGATCAGGCGCTCAAGAGGAAATCCAGCCTGCTGCCTTCAGGCTTGCACAGGAATACTGCAGCTCTAGCAGGCTGGGAAGCTCTCAGCGAAGAGAGATGGTTCTGCAGACTTGCTTTGTTACCTTGCTGGGTTTAGGCAATGGGGGAAAGAGGAAGACAGCCAAATCTCAGGGCTAGCCAAAAGGGATTCCCCAGCAGAAGCTTCTCTTACGGGACAAAGGTAGAAAAATGGTCTTATGCAGAGAGACAGCATAGGCTTTGAGGAGAGGAGCACAGAAAGATACAGAGAAGTGTCCCCTGCTGGGAAGGTGAGGGTGGCTCTGACGAGGAGGAGATGCTGAGGTGTCTGGAAGATGCTGAGGGCTCTGCAGGAGGCATAAAGGTTTAGGTAGGTCAGATGGGCCAGTGGTAGGTATCAAGATAGATTCTGTATGTGAGATGTCAGGAGTTTGTGGGGGTCACAAAGGGCCTAACTGTGACTGAGGCAAAACATACACTATCAGAGTTTCTGATTACAGTTTTACAACTTCTACTAAAATCCTTCACTCTCCATCAGGAAGCCAGATGAGTTACAGATCTGCGTGTGCCTGTCAGGTGCCTGCTGCTGCCATGCCAGCTTGTCTTCTGTTGGCATTCATTTGGGTAGTTTGCTTCTTTGTCTGCAGCACAAGTAGTTAATCACATGGAGAACCTAATTAGGTGGTAACGAACCCAGGTGTCTTACTTCTCTCAGTGTAATAGGACATCTGCCACTGCTCCAAGAGCACTTTACAATGACTGACTAACAATGGCTGTAATGTATGGTCGTGAAGAGAGAACAGCTTTCTTCAGTGCTTCTGCTAAGATGTGGTTAGTTGGGAAAGCCTGAATTCCCAGTTGCCTCACCCTGTGCAGAAAACAGCGGGCGCCTGCCTGCCAGGCAAGGGGAGCCCAATCCTGAATGGCGCAGGTGAGAGAGACGCAAGGAGCCGCTGGGAAGCGCAGGGTCTCTTACGGAGCAGGGCTGGTGAGCACTGGCTGAGAGCAAATTTACCTTGTCAAAATGCTCTGAACAAATTTGTTCCAACAGAGTGAACTTATACCAGCTCAGCAGTTCACCTGACATGGCTGCAGAGCCTTTGATGCAGTTCTAATAGCCCCAGGATCAGATTTACTGCATAGTCCAACCATACGCTATGACTACCACGTGCATAAAACGGTCTGCTTTTTTCCTGCCTGGCACCCAGGTGGGCTGGTGTGGTTGTCACCAAATTCCAGCCTGCTACTTGCGTAGGACTGCTGGATGCTGGCTGGTCCCATGTTGTGGCCAAATCTTGCTATATATACTGCGTTCTCAGTAAGAATGAGCAAATCGTTCACAGCTAATAATCTGGCAGATGCATTTCACTTCTCCTTCTGTCTGAGGAAGGAGATTATAATTTTCTCAAAGCAGTGCCTTCAACCTTTATCTGCAAATACATTAGTTCTCCAGCCTGCTGTTTAAATCGAGCTGTGTCACCGTGTTGTGGCTGGGTGACAGTCACATAAGGTTGCCTCTGCTCCCACCTTCTGTCTCCCTCCCCAGTCAAATGGAGGAACACAAGTGTAGCTACCAGGGTGAGCGCCCACAGGAAGAAAACCAACAGTTCCATTTTGCATTCGTTTTTCCATATGTTAAGGTAGCCCTTGTATCCCCAGACCAACTCTGGGAGCTAAACCTTCTCTTGTGTGGTCACAAGAGGCCCCGTGTCCTACCCCAGCAAATAGCCAAAGCTAGTGAGTGAGAAGGAGACATCAATTCCAATTGTGTGGCATTACACCATGACAAGACGTAGGATGTTTCTTCCTGATCCAAGCTGCTGATCGGTAAAAGCCCTGAAGCATGAGGATTAATAAGTCTACCAACATCTATCTTAACTAGCATAATTGAGAAAGCTGTTTCTATTTGTACTACTGTCTACTTCCATCTTTTTTGGAATGTGCTGAACCATATCACTCTAACCGAACAGGATACAAATCCATTTAGCAAATCCATAGTTCCTTCCCTAACCACATGCAAATACTTTCTCCTTATCTTGCTGACAAAAGTGCTGTGGAAGGAGAAGTACAATGGGGTGTACTCAGTGTGTGCACCTCCCCCAGGCAAGGAAGGAATTTTGCAACATGCTTCAATGAGATGTTTGAAATCCCTCTTGTTTAAATTGTCCCAAATTTGTTGGTGCTTAATCAAAGTTAAGCCACATTCTAGGCTTTTCTCCTTCCTTTTCAGCAACTAAGGAAATTTCATGCTCATGAAGCTCAGTGACTAATAGCAGTTAATAGCATAGCAGCAGATGGCATACGAGCTCTGTTAGCTTCTGCGCTGGCTGCGCCAGTGCCCCCCACAAAGCAGTCCTGCTGTTTCCATCCACAGCCCCACACCCAGCTCTCCCAGCACCCCCTCCTGCCTTGCAGCCCCCCAGTATCTCCCAGCCCAGGGCTCCCCATGCCAATGTTGCCAGTGCCCCCTGTGGTCCCGCAGCCCCGCAGCTCTCCCAGCCCGGGGCTCCCCCACCAGCTCTGCCAGTACCCCCCTCCTGCCCTGCAGCACCCCTTGCGAATCTCCCTTTGTTTTCCTTAGCTCACTGACTACTTGCCAAGACAACTCGGTTGTGTACATTGTGATTATACTGAAGATACCGGCAAAGGCCCCTCATCAGCTATTCTGGCTTTGTGACTACAGAACCAGCAAATGATAAGGTCTCTCCTATATCATAAACATAAATGTCACAGGTCTTACTCTGCAGCTGTTCTGAACTCCGCACTTACTTTGAAACCAATGGGAGCTCTGCGCACAAAGCAGCTCCCGACTAATCAGGGTCTGTCAGCTCTATAATGTCACAAAATATTCCATGTGTGCAAATATTTGGATTATTATTTATTGGGTGTCAACAAAGTGCAAATATCAACCTGCCCCAGAGATACATTATAACTTTCCAGGGTGGGAGGATGGGGGAGAGCACTGCATGCTCATAAAATAGCCATGTGCCTGATACCAGCGCTGAATGCTTTTGATAATACCCGCCGCTTTTCAAGTCCTTTCCATCAAAGGATTTAAAAACCGTTCATGAATTAAGGCTGACATTTTCATTTAGAGGTGGCGGGTGGGTAGAGGCAATACATCCCTAATTTGAGGCACTCTGGATCTGACTTCCAGAAAAGTTGCTCTCCATAGTTTCCATCTGAAATTGGAAGCCTTAGACAAAATTAAGCAGATAACTCACAGACCCACTTCCTTGAGACCTGCAGAGACTTGTGCTCTAACCAGTTTGCTGCCTCTTTTTTTGACCAGTGCTGTTTAACCACACCTTCCAGAAGGTTATAAAAGGCCACTGAGGTTTTGGCTGTGTTGGATACTGAAGCCACCTGAAGCTCTTGGTTCTGCTTCCTGCAACTAGTATTTGCCTCATGAGCTTGCTAAGCATTGCTGGCTCTGTCTCAGAGTTTGAAAACTCACGACATTGATAGAGAAGGTGATTTACAAGTCGGTGACAGATGCAGTTGGGCAACCAAATTGTCTTGGCTCACAGACTTGGACTCCCATCCCAGAACCTTCTTTCATGGCAGGTGACGCTTGTTGATCCGTGAGACTAGTTTTTCACTTCTTATTCTTGATACGAGGCAATGAGATGTGAATATGAAAGCAAATACCAGCTATGCTGAGAAGAACTTGACCTTTCTATTCTTATCAGTTGCAAGTTGATTTTGAGATTGCTCTCTTTCTCTCTTTTTTTGAACTTATGGCATTTTCTGTATCCAGAAGGAAATATTTTATTAGAAAGATTAGTGTCTTGGATGCCTTGTGGCACCCTCCGGCCAGCAACAAAGCACACTACAAATTAAAAATGGAGAGGACCCCCCTAGGGAACAAAGAAATGGAACCAGTGGGAATTTTTTTTTAACTTCTTCAGGGTCTGCATGCTTTTTCAATGTCTGGACTGTTACCGGTTCTTATAGCTCTATGTCTTCAGGCCCTGCTGTCTGTCATGTGTAATGCACATCATACACTGTTGGTGAGCAAACAGCTTCAGTTAATATTGGAAGCTCCCACAGACTTTTTTGCTAAACCCATAGCATCACAAGACTCAGAACTACTCAACTGAAAGTCCAGGCATTTCAAAGACAAGAGGAAGATCTCTAATGTATCTGCCCTGGAAGGTTAGAGATATAACAGCTTCCAGCTGTTATTCAGAGTTTATGAAGCAGAGCTAGTGTGCATTCCTTATCTGTTTCAGTGCAAAGTCAGGCAGCTTAAACAAAACTTTTCCTGTGCAGGATTTGGACCAGGGGAACACCAATGATCAGTTCCTATGTCCCAGCTGAGGGGACTGTACCCTCTACTAAAAAGGAATATCAGAGCTAAACCTGGTAACTTGAACCACTCTATTAGATTTCATAGTGGATATTTGTATCTTCAGTACCACCTTATATCCTCTTCACATTAAGCCAAAACTAAACCTATCACTGCCAACTTCATGGTGCAGGGCAACGAAAGAGTTAATGGAAGGATAAACTGAAAGCTTGCCATAGCCTTATGCATTTCCTTCAACCTGATGGCTCAGTGAACAAAGAGGTGAAAAATAATGCAGTGTGGCTTGGAGTTTGCCCAGCCAAACAGGCAGAAGACCTGAGAAGATAGATAACTGCACTTGGAGATACCAGAGAAAAAGATTTCCATGCCCGGCTCTACTACCTCTCTTGCATCATGAGTCATGACAAGTTTTCTCCTATCCCATCTTGTGTCATGGAGATGGGAGAAAGATTTTCACTGTATGTAGAATGTGCAGCATGAGAAGTTTTGGTTTTTGGTGGTGACTGAAAGGTAATGCTATTATGTAAGCAGTCATAATAATCATAATTAGTATTATTATTCTGAGTGAAGAATAATTTTTTCTCAGCAGGGGGCAAGTCAGCCAACCTAAATTCAATCTCTCCTGAGGGATTCCAGGAAATTGCCTCAAATACCTTCACTCTTGCTTCCATTTTTGTATTGAACACTGCTCAGGAAGTGCACAATTGCAGCCATGCCTGTATTTTTAACCCTTAGACTTAGAGGATGGCATACCATATTCAGGGATAGGGCAAAGCAGTCTTTCTCTTCATGTGTTATTTCACTGCCTGCCCTCCCTCTGGGAGTGCACTCCAGCTGCTCTTTCCCTTTATGGCTCCTGTGCACAGAGCTCTGTTGTGGCTGGTAGATGGCCCCCCTCTTTCTATCCAATCTTTCACGGTGATTTTTTTTATAGCTTGAAGCACTGTAGCACTGCCAGTCTATCAGTTAGTAAAATGCCTGTATGGCCCTGCCTATAAGCTCTATTGGGAATGTTTTGCTGTAAAATCTGCTCCCTGTTCTCATAGGCACCTGGCTGCCTTTTCCTCGGGGCTGCAGTTGGGAGACATCGGAGATCTGGAGCAAATCTTCAATGCACATCAGCTACAGCCAGCCTCAAACCTGAGAGTGAAGTGGACACAAGGGGAAATGAGAGATACGGCCTAGGCAAGAGTTTATGTGTCCCATGTTCTTTGGAAGCTCGTACTAACTCTACAAACTTTAAAGCTGTTATCCCCGGGGAGCGTCACTGAGTATGTTGCTGTGCCTTGATCCAGGTATTTGAGAAAGCCACACAGAGAGCGATGCCATTATTTTTGAGCAACAACTAATCTGTCAATAAAACAGAGATTGTTGAGGAACTTCTTTTCAAGGAACAACGATCATTCATTTCAGGTCTAAGGACCTGAAATAGAACAACTTGAAACATGACATCTTAAAATAAAATATCTTTAAATAGAAAAAAACAGATAAATAAGCCAGTAGCCAGTACCAGGCTTTTCCAGGAAGCGTATGAAAAACTGGCAAGTATAGAGAAGTTATTTCTTTGGGAAGTGCTTCTATCCTCCAGGGATCAACAATTTATGGACTACCTGTGTCAGACATTGTTCAGCCCACTGAACAGATACTCCATATTGTTTAGCTCCACCTGAAGTGTTTGTCTAATCTATGGTGGCTTTTCTGCCCAACATAGGATCCTTCCTCTGCAACATCACACTTCTCAATTTATTTGTTGTGGCTAGTTGACAGATTCTGGATGTCTCAACAGCCTTTGGAAATAGACAAAACCAGAAAGTATTGTTTTCCTCCAGTGAAATGTAAACCTGATTAGCATTCTGAAAATCCAAGTTGGGGATTTTTCTTATTATCCCCAGCCTCTGTTGCATGCGCCAGATACCTCTGGGGATGTTGCTGGACAACGCTCTATTCTTTCACTGGGCTATTGACTACATGCCAAATAAGATTTCTTTCCAATCGAACACTTCTGAAGATTTAGACACTGTCTCTATCACAATTGGTGGTGTCTAGTAAAACAACTCAGTTCATTTGCTACACCTTGCCTGGGTCACTGGGGAAGACAACTGTGAGGGACTATTAACACCCCATAAAAATACTTTCTTAGCTTTAAAGCACTCTGCACTGAAAAGTCAGCAGCACTGTGGTGATGGGCTGCCTGAAGGCTGTTGTTGTGAGCATAGTGTGCTGCTGACCCTTTGCAAAACAAAACAGAGACAGTGCCTAAAAAGCAAAGCTGCTGGGCGGTACAGAAAATCTCTTGTGGAAGGATGAGGAACACAGTTTCCATGGCCTTGACAAACCACAGGCACACTAGCTACACCTGCACTTACAGAGAATAGCATGCAAAGCTCATCACCTCCTAAATTTTATGTCCTGATCTATCAAGTTTTATGACAGCAAAGATGATTATTTGCATAATAATGTGGCCTATAGAAATGAAGTAATTCTCTGTCTACTGTAGGATGATACTCTTCCTTCATATTGTTCAATAAATATCTGGCTTTGGTTCTCCAGCACAGGCTGTGTTTCTGCTGCAAATAATGTAACTCGATTGAACGCAGTGGAGTTTAGCTGAATTAAGTGATGTGGGCATCAGTTCCCAAGGCCATGAGAACTAGCATCAGTTTACCTGAAAGTTGGAGGGTTACTG
>VZTV01034661.1:0-14601 GCA_013400875.1 Anhinga rufa
ACCAAATTTGTTTTTCACTAGTTATGCAATTCCAGCAGTACTAGTTTCCTTTTTAAGGCACGTACGTCAACTAAGTTGAAAAACTGTGGTATTAACTTGAAATCTTTTGAACAAAATGATGGTTTATCTAAACAACAGTTGAACAACAGCAGTTAGTATCACTGCTTTTTAATATTTTTTTTTTATTATTTTTCAAAACAACCGAGGAATGATAACAGCGTGAGAAAAAAAAGATAAAAAAACAACAGAAGACAAACTCTGGTCCCCACTTTCCTGAACAGTCAATAGGTGACAACACCAAACAATGCAATACACCCTCATTTTCAATCTGCCTTTTTAAATAGTTGACTTAGAGAAAGAAACTCTCAGATGGTGATTTTCTCCCAGATTGTAATTGTGAAGATCAATCAAAGCCTGAATAGCTTCTTCTACTGTTGACATTTGAAGAAGGGCCATCTTGTGATCTCTTCTGAAACAAAATAACGGCATTAGGAACTCGAACACTACAAGGGTTGCTCCTAATGTTTGCTATCCTCGATGCCCTTTTCCTTAAGGCACAGCACTTAAGAGCTATGTACAGAAAAGTTACTTACTGAAAAAATTTAAATGCTTTCACAGTGCCTCCAGTGTTAGCAAACAATGTGCGTAGATCCTCTTCTGCTACTGATGGTCTACAGACAGAAAGAAAATAAGCATAAGCAAGACATTATTAGTCAGTTCAGTGTGTTGTGACTCACGTTAATACTGCTGGCTTACCGACAGCCAACACTTACGGAATATTGGACAGATGAAGTGTTGCAGAAGGAGGGAATATATTTTGAAAGTTTTTTGAACCAGGTTTCTTGAAGCGATGCAGAGGTGAATTACCAAAATCTTTAGTCAGCCCTTGGTCATCAAGTCCCTCTCGAGGTAGTTGCACTGTCTGATGTTTAGAAAGGGTAACCCGAATAATCTTTCCATACATTTTTTGTCCATTAAGATGGCTCATGGCTGGAAAAGACAAGAAGTTTATTCAATTCAGTGTTACTTTTCAATAGCTTGTGGTACATCACACAAGCAAACAAGAAAAACATCCGAGCAAATCAAAGGGTCAATGTGCTGCAGGACCAGAATCGAGAACTAGGTCTGCAGAATCTGCACGAGTATTTAATTTTATTTAAAGACCGCCACATGTGATTCAGCTGGCGAATTCATTTAGGATATTGTGCAGACCTTCTGCAACGGAACTGCATGCAATAAGATTTTGGATCTTGTGGGTAACCAGGACAAGACAAACGTAAATGTGCTAAGTTCACCTGATTTTACACAGCATAATTTCAAGTTCTTAGACTACTGGGAATATAAACAGAAAACCAATCTTACCCAGCTGTGACTGGTTTCCATCAGCCATCTGTATAAGAGCACTGTCTTTCTTATTGTATAAAATCTTCACACGCTGCACATCACCATAAACACCTTTTCAAAGTCAAAGGTAACCCAAAAGAAAAAGTTCATTTTAAAGCCAGTCACCTAAGTAACATACTTAGACATATCAATGGAACATTCAGACAGCAACAAGATCACTCACTCAAACTCAACACTCTCACAAATGAATAAAGGAGATAAAGATTTTGAATAGTGAATTTTGAAAAGAATAATTTCTGATAAACCCTCAAAGCTATGTGAATGATATTAAATTAAAGACCATGCAAAATATATTAGCATGCATTAAAAGAAAATCTGTGTCTATGGAGAGTTTTAAACAGCAAAAGAAAAATAGCAAAAGATTTACTATTCAACTTTAAGCCAAAGTGCTAGCTACAAATAAGAATTAAGGTGAAACAAAACAAAAATTAAACAAAACAAAACAAAAAAACCAAAACAAAAATCAAATCAATAATAAAAGTATAGTGCTAACAATAACATACCGAAGAGGGTAAACAGACTTTGGGGCGTAACCATCTTTAGAAGGAGAGAAGAGCAAGCAGCGTAAGACAAGAAGAGAGAAGAGTCGAGGAAGAGCGGAGATGAACAGATCATCCATAACGAAGGGTGGTTCCCGCAGAATGGTGAGGTGGTCATGGATCATGGTTTCAAGGCGGTTAATTGGGGCAAGTTGGTCCGAGGAACATTTTGTTCAAGCACAGAAGCATGAACATAGGGAATGAAGACAGGGAACGTAGACAAAGACGAGGAGAAGGGTAAGACAGGGAAGGGCATGGGAATTTGGGTAAAGACAAGGAAAGGGAAGTTGAACACAAAGGGAAAAGGATGAAATGGGGAAGGGAATACAGCAATGCAGAAGAAAAAAAATAAGGAAGTGGGGAACAAAAAAAAATAAAATATAGGTCAGTACATAGGAAATGCAGGAATTTGGTCAGAAAATGGTTGGTTTATGTACTGTACAAGAAAAACTGAGTAAAATGTAGTCACCCAAGACAAATATGGGTAAAGTACATTCATATCAAGAGTAAACTACAGCATTTCATCTCAACATGAAAATAAATAAAAAAAAGCATGCAATAGAAATTTTAAACTCGGAACTTTAACTGCGTAAGCATGGCTGGTTATGAAATGCAGGCAAAAAATCTTTCAAAATGGCACTCTGATCTAAAACATTTTAACATGCAAGACTGTGGATGACAAAATAGTACCAGATGATAAAAAAAGCTTAATGATTTACAGTGACAGAGGCCAGTTAAAAATGGAACAGCTAGACTGATACAAACTTCCCACATTTCATACCAGCTTTCACAGCCATCAAAATAAATGTAAAGGACAGTAAAAATGCAAAACTAAATAAACCCCTTTAGATTTCAGAGTTAGCAAGAAAGATACAGTTACGGTGAAAATGCTTTGCCGCCATTATTTTTTATTATTTTTAAAGACAAATGAGTAACTGCAAAGAAAAAAATTACTAAGAGAGACTGGAAGAGTGCCTCGTCAAGATCTTTGGGAGAACCTTCAAAGAAAAACGTGTTAGAGTAGTTCACATAAATTAAGACCTTAAAATGTGAGATACAAGCATGAAATGAAACAGCAAACAATTAGAAGAAACAAAACAAATTCTAGTTTACATGATTAAAATTGCAAAAGAAAGCATAGTTGCTATTTTGTAAAAATAAAGCTTTCAATTCAAATGTCAAACATGCAGTAGTTACCACATTTTTCTTAGAAAAAATAGGTAGCCGACTATCAAAGGGCATTTTAAGTTGTTAGCTACCTGGGAAAACAAAAGTATTTAACAATAATGGCTTTAAAATTAACTTTGGGGGATTATTAAAAAAACAGCAAAAATATTTTGAGCTTAAAATCCAAATATAAGAGGCCAAATGCAAAGAAATTATAAAAATACTGACAAATGAAGCGTGACTAAAGAGGAAAAAAACCCAAACAGTAAAATTGTTTCACTGACCTCTTCATTTAAATTGCTAACCAGGAGGACTGTATTGCCACCAGCTGAAACTCCAGGCATTCCCACACGGCCAGCAGCAGCAGCTGCAGCTGCAGCAGCAGCATTTGGAATAGCCAAAGGGCTCAGAGCTCCTGGAACAGCTGCAACAGGAAGCCCTAATTTTAAAATAAAGCATATTTTACGAAACACACACAAGTCGTTTAGAAAAAAAAGTACCTATATCAGCACAAGTGCTGGATACAACCCTCTACAAAGCAGACCATTCCACTGTTAAACTCATCGAAAGGGTTGTGAAACAGCTTGTTAAACTAACATAGGGAAGAGAAATGTGAATTATTTTTTTTTCTTCAGATCAAGTCTTCAAAGAAGTGATGAAGTGTAAACAGTACTTTCTTTTCAAGTAAACATTATTAAGCACCAAAACTGTTTCCACCATACTCCAAAATGCTTGAGGTGTCTACTTTATCAAAATGGTCTAAAGTAAATGTTGATCAAATCAGCACGAATAAACATTAACTGTGCTCTTTGCATCATCACATCCTTATCTTCCATCACCCCTTGAGAGGCATTCCTCACTTCAACTTGGTGCTTCAGACTAAATAACACAACACTGGAGCAGGTCATGTGAAAAGGCCTAGGTATCTCTCGGAGCCTTAGCATGAATGAGGTGAGGAGGCAACCTTATAAATCCACGATTCAAGGTAGCACCACTGATTATGCTCTGTGGTTTTTGCGATCCAATTCCCTGAAGAAGCATGTTACCATTAGCTAAACCTTCAGCTGCGCTCTTATTTTTCTTCTTCCAAGGAAACTCAGATCCTGTAGAGACCTGCTGGTTTTGCCTGGTCAAATCACCGGGGTACTAGGCAAGCGTGCTACTCCCAGCATCTGTGAAAGGTTCTCATGATACATATGCGCTATAGTTTATATAGGAACAGCTTTATCATACTTCATCAAAATTTTATTTGCACATTTTTCAGAGTTCAGTAAAAGGACACTGATGTAGCAAAATGTGTAAAAACCAATAAAGAAATATAACTTCAGTACTTTATGTTCTTTTACTGCAATTGGGTTCTCAGGTTTCAGTATTTTGGCAAAATTTCTGATGTTTGTATGATCATACTAAGCTAACACAACTTTTGACCAATATTCCAGTATGCCAGGTAGACAGTCTAAATGTAACCTTTACACTATGTACCCAAGACTAGAATAAAACTTAATGTGAGAAGGGAAGTAGTCTTAAAGAAGGAAGTTGTAAGAGAAAATAATTTCTTCCATTTCAGTCAATGCCCAAATACTAACCAAATTATAGTAAATATATTCAACCACTGATTTAAAAAAACAATAATCCCAGATTTAGTATCAAAAGGGAACACGCAGGGGGACAGAAGGCGGGGGACTAAGCAAGGTTACAGTTTGTGGTTTGTTTTTTTTTTAGATTTCCTAGAAAAGATTTCTATCTTCATTCCAACTCTTTATTTATGTTTTATTACACAAGTTTGTGAAAAACAAATAATTAAAAAGAGAAAGAGATATTTTTTTTTTGTTGGGCTGGATAAATGACCCCTAAAAGGCAACAGGACATCCATCACTACTTTGCAATAGCGCTTAACAGTATTACTCTATCAAACATTGAAAATATTTTCTGGTCATTTCCTGTCAAAGCGCACACAAAAGAAAAAATATAAGGGTTCTAAAAAGGAAATTAAAGATATGGAATGCTTTCCGATAAAGTTTAAAAGATTAAAAGTCTTAGTATTCAAGGGTCAAACCAGAGGAATAGAACGTTCTGAATAATGACAATTCTAGTCATCTCTCATGCCACAAGATAAAGGGAAAATCTACTTGAATCAAAAGGCAAGTAATATGATCTTTTATTGCACTATATGTGGTATTTGTGGGACTGACTGCAATACATAAAAAGAAGGACAAACCCCATCTTGCCTTTCTCCCTTCCATCCTGCAAAAACACTTAATAGATTTGAGACTGTCTTAGATAGTCTATGGAAACAACAGCCAGTTACTTTAAATAGGCAATAAAGTGACACATAATATGCTTCACCATGTAAGCCAAGCACTAGCTACCTGGGGTTAGCAAAGCACTCCCTCCAGCTATGCTACCGTATGATCACCCATTACAAGGGCTGCACTCGGTCTTCCATCAAAGAACGCCCAAGTAACACTAGCTGTCAGAGAAAGGATATGAAATTAGATGGACCGCTACTAGTCCAAGCATAGCAATTTTGTTTCTCAAAATCCATTTTGTGTGAAAGTGTAATAATAAATACTTACGTATATGAATAGCAAGACAAAAAAATCTAGCATAAATATAATGCATGTTTTGCTCTTGGGTTAAAGCTGAAGAATCTAGCTTTACTTTCAAGAAAAAACAATTAATAAAGGATGCTGTTAAAGAAAGTACCCCTGTGGTAGAAGTAAAGACGTTTATTCACAAAATCAGACTACAATACACAGGGAAACTAAGCTCCTCAACTTTTAAAAAAAAAATCCAGTTCTGTTCAAAAAATCATTTTTGGAAATGTACTTTTGACTGCTTCATATTGCATATGTCGAAAGTCTCGTTTATTTACACTCAGCTAAAGTAGAGGTCATACAGACAGAAATGTGAAGGATGACGGTAAGGTGTGACAGATGTCCACCTGAAGGGAAACAGCTTATTTTATACTAGGTCAATAGCAATCATTTAGGTATTAGAAAATGCCAAGATACTAGAGCATTTCAAATCTTCTAGTGTGTCTAGGCACCTCTCCCTAACCTTAGAAGCTTTAAGCCAGTACAGTGTTTTCAGGAATAAAGAAATCTAAAGATGACTAGTGAAGTTTTTAGTGCTCTCTCCGTAGCTGGGCACAGCATAGCTGAGTATTTCATACTTTAAAAGGCAAAATTCTTCATAGCATCAGACTCTCTACAGGATGTTCTTTGGTCCCACTGAAGAAGTTAAAACCAAAGATTAATTCAACACCATTCATACAAATTTTTTTTTCATTTATTATCCTTTGAAATAGATTAATTTAGTAAGAATCTTAAGAAGGGGCATTAGTGGAAAGTACTAATAAAGAAAGCCAGCGATGACAGCAAGGGATAAAGCTGTGGGAGCCCTAACCACAACAACGTACTTCCAGCTATAATAGTAAACAAATATCTAAACTGGAGTTAATGTATTACTACCTATTAGTATTTGCAATTATAAGTAGATCTTATTTAAAATCCTTTGTTTGTTGCGGTTCAGTGTAATACAGTTGCTGTTTATTCAAAGGGTTTTTTTCTGTAAGATCTCCTGTAACTTTTTTGTGGGGAGCGGAGGGAGAACATGTGTATCTTTTCATATGTGAGGTGGAAAAAAGAAAAAAGAAATCAACCATCTGCTTCTGATAATTCATTTGAAACCAGCCCATTCTGTCCATTAGCGATTTTCTCCTTTCAAAAGATAACAAGATGTCCAATTTATAGTCTCAAAGATTTCTGACACCTTATTTCATCACAGCTGAGGATACAGTAGACAAATGAGTAATGATGCATGCGGGCTAGGATCATCTATTTGATTGATACGTTTCTAACCGATTACATAGGACACATAGACCTCATTTCTTGGAAAGGTCAGACAAATTACAAACCCACAGAAACACAATTCTTGTTCTGTAGGTCTCCACTGCCCTCTGATTTAAACAAGTCAAAATCTTTTAACAAATAAAAATAAGAACAGTGTGTATTATGACTATTAGTTATCATGCAACACACTGTTTAATATTTGAGGATTTATCTGAAACTATTTAGAAATGTTAACTACTTTGTCAACGTGATCAACTGGTATTAGAAAGCTTTGTCACCAGCTTTATTTTAGCTTCCAACAATTACAGATAATACATGGAAAAATCAAAAACCTGTTAAGAACAACATGCAGGTATTATACACCTTCTTTCTAACCTTTTGAGGTGTTTTTCCTCAATGAGGTTTAAACACAGCATGGTATGTTATTTATTCCCCCTCAGTGTATCTTTTTGCCTGATTTCTCAAATGTAAATTAGTAATGCCATTTTAATAAGAGACAAAGTAAAGCTATACTAAAAATATATTATGAACTTGTGTGTGAAAACCATAGGCAGTAGGAGTAGCCATCTTAATGCAAGTATGTATAACTGCGACTGAGAACTGGATTTAGTCCCTAGTCCTGCTACGAACCCTTTTTGTGGCCACCATCTTTTTGTACTTGTTACTGGCCTGCTTCTTATACTTGGCCTGAATGGGCCTGGGGAGATAACAGGTTCTTTTAAAACCTCTGCATTAACAGCTTATGAAGCTGCAATGTTACTACACTATATCATAGAATCCCAGAGCGGTTTGGGCTGGAAGGGACCTTCAGAGCCCATCCAGTCCAAACCCCTGCAGTGAGCAGGGACAGCCCCAACCAGAGCAGGGTGCTCAGAGCCCCGTCCAGCCTGGCCTTGGATGTTCCCAGGGATGGGGCATCGACCACCTCTCTGGGCAACCTGGGCCAGGGTCTCACCACCCTCATTTTAAAAAAATTCTTCCTTATATCCAGTCTAAACCTGCCTTCCTTTAGTTTAAAGCTGTTACCCCTTGTCCTGTCACAACAGGCCTTGCTAAAGAGGCTGCCCCCATCTTTCCTACAGCCCCCCTTTAAGCACGGGAAGGCCGCAATAAGGTCTCCCCGCAGCCTTCTCTTCTCCAGGCTGAACACCCCCAGCTCTCTCAGCCTGTCTCCATAGCAGAGGGGCTCCAGCCCCTGATCACCTCCGTGGCCTCCTCTGGCCCCGCTCCAGCAGGCCCATGTCCTGTCTGTGCTGGGGGCTCCAGAGCTGGACACAGCGCTGCAGGGGGGGTCTCACCATCATAATGTTACGTTTACTGAAGAGGAAGGTTAACTCCATCCAGAAGGAAATTGAGATATGCAATGGTTTAGTATTAGTGCAGATTTAAACACCAAGACCAACAAGACTCACATCTTGTTGCTAAAACTGAACTCACAAAATTATGTTCAACCTAAACCTCACTTCTGACATATGAATTATAGTCTACTGTTAAAAAGTCAACAACAAAAAGGCACAAGTTGTACAGCTACCCAGCATAAAATAGCATAATGTAAGCCAAAGTCAGAACTGAGTCCTTACCACATTTTCTGTTACTGATGTCATCATATACATATAAGAGAAGAGCTACAGCAAGAATTTTAACTCGAATGCCACAGGTTCAACTTACGGTATTCCTTTTGAGCATGCAAAGGAACCTGAAGAGCATCACATTAAGCTCAAAATGGAGCTCCACTCTTTCATGGAGAAACATGCCCTTTGAGAACCATCTGTGAATAGGGCACGGCAGACACTCTGACTGAGCACCCTCTGAAGATAGCTTTATCGACATTACAGAAATAAGAACTCTAAAGCAAATAAAATGAAATAAAATATTAAGATAAAAGAAAGTAGCAGGAGGAAGGTTGCTGCTATCATTCTGCCATATTTCAGACATCAGTTTGCCAACCTCCATCTTATAACTCTCTGAACTTTTAAGTGTTCTCACCCTTCTCCTTTTGAGTGTCTGAATAAAAACGCAGCTATACTTTGCATGCACAAACATCCGTTTAGCTTTTGAGTTTTTTCTATCCTTTGCCCTTTCTTATTTATGTCACTTATATTTTGTGCCTTCTTGCATAGTAAGCAGCCCAGAATGAGAACTCTGTTCTTCCATATTCAAAAATATTCCATTCCCATTTTGACAACTATCCAAATGGCTAAGGCAACCTTTTTGTAAAGTTTTTCAGCTGCAGAGCAAAAATTCTGTAAAAATGAACTAAAAAAGCCAACTCAGAAAAAAACCCAAACCCTAAATGACCAAAAAAAAAAAAAAAAAAAAATCACTACATAATCATCCCCATTTGACAGAAGATGCAGAGTTACAATACACCAAGCTCACCCAATTGGCCATGAGCAGAGTTAAAAGATGTACCCAGCTCCCTTAAGTCTCTTTCAAAATAGTGAGTGCTTTTAGAGAGGAAAAACACAACCCTGATACATAATCTCCACTACTCATCAAAATAAACATGACTGACTACACTGATGCTCTGAAAATGTTTCACACCTGCAAGGAAAAGTTACTCGTTTCATGTACCTTTTATTTTCCAGCTCCTTGGAAAAACAGTGCATTTAAAGAGGTCCATGCAGAGAGTGTGAGAATTAAAATATCTAATTAGCTAATATAAATGTAATCTTTCATAATTTTAGCGGCAAAAACCTTTAATATACACAAAATAAGCCTGATTAAAATCAAAAGGTTCAAAAACTTACACAGTTTTGTAGGCAAAAATTACAACAGCATCTAAGTGACTTCTAAGCCTAAGACACTAGAACATAAAGTCTGCTAAAACTAAAGTCACTTGGATAACCATAACAAGTATAGTACTCCAAACTGCTAAGCGTATCCAAAGTGATGCCATGATCGAAGGATCCCCAGAGTGTGATTCCACTATGCCAAGCAAATTAAACCTGTTAATTTGATGCATACTATAAGCATTATATACAAAGAAATATGTTAGTAAGCCTGAGACTGGCGAGCAACTTCTCAGGATTCAGGAAATTGTCGGAGTTTAACGTAATGCTGCATTTGGCACTGTTTTATGTATCACGAATCCTTAACTCTCTCCTCTCCTAAAACCCTGCCTTACAGTACCTAATATGATGGGTCTTATATTAACAAGCAGCTTCTCTACTTTGTTTTTGTCTCCTTACTCATACTGTAGCCCCATGTCTATGCTTGAGTCGTTACATGCTGACAAAAGAATTACTAAGTGCCTCAAGAACGTTTCTACAGCACTCATCTCTATGGTGTCAAACTTCTTCACAAACACTCTTCCATCTTCCCTATCAATGCATGAAATGAGATATTTCAATTTTTAAATCACAGGAAGTTGAAACAGAAAAAAGAAACTAAACTTTAGCTACGGTTTCTTCAGAGACTTTTAATTCTTACGGTATTTTTTTTACTTTCCAAAACTTCAGCTGTAGCTAGAAGGGATATTCCATTTTGCAAGTCATACTGGAGAATCTGAAGTCAAGCACTCAAAAATCTGTGAGAGGTGGGTGTGTGTGTAATTTACAACTAGATAGGAAATGCATCCTTTGAGTAATCTCATTTCGGAAAGGGTCAGATACAGCACAGCATTCGCTAGCCTTAACTACAACATACACCCTTTTCCTGGGCTTTGCATCATTGACTAAGTGCCTTCTAACTTCTGTAACCCACAGAGAGCCGAGGCCCCTCTTCACTACATTAACTCTGATTTACCCCAAGTCGGCCCACCCTGTACAAAAAAGGCGGCGTGAAATCTATGTTGTTCTTAAGTTTTCTTCAGAAGAAAAATGGGAAATGATGAAAGAAAAAAAAAACAAGACTAAAAAGACTAAGTGGGAAGAACGATGATCACAACATAATAAATCAGGTTTTACAAAAGTCATGAGATTATGTCTGAGTACTATTAAATCTTGAAGAGTGAAAGGTGTTCTCACCAAAGAGCAGGAACCTGACAGAAGGAGAAGTTAAGCTTGTGCAATTAATTAGTTTTAAAAAATTACCAATTTCTCCCAAAGCATGCATTACTTATTTTGCTAATAGTCAGAAAATATATTTATCTGTATATTTCTCAGAGCATTTCACCTCCTTCTAACGAACTCAAAAGCTGACAGGATATTAGAACTTGTACCACAGCACTAGAAGCGCAACTACAGACTACTTCTTTTCCTTTTCTTTACAGAAACCAGAGAACAGCATTTATTTTTTTTTAAAGCAAAGAGCATAATCTTTCCTCATTGAAGGAAACCAACAAAATGTTATTTTCATAATCTGATACCACAAATAAGCATTAGCACGAATGAAACAGGCAAATCATGAAGTCTCTGTTCCAAATTTGGGTGGAGGGTGGGCAAAGCGGGCAGCAGCAGCTGACGGGAACATATGAAAGAGGGGAGGACAGATTTGGGAATAAAAGCAGAACTAACTTGTCTTTTCCCTATACTTTGTGCCTTTCTCATTCTGTCATGCATTCTCTCATTTATTTATGCAGGACTTCTAAAGACAATATATTTGTTGTTACTACAATTCAGATCACAATATAACTGAACCCTGAACGGGCCTTTGGACACTCGCAATTTAAAATCTTTATTAATCCTTCTTACAATTAAAGATCTTAAGCAAGCAACTTTGCAATACAAAAGAACAATGTCAGAATCATACCTAGAAGAGAGGTCTCCTTTGCAAATGCTGCAGCAATAGCTGGGTCCAGCGCTGGCTGTCCGTCACCAGATGGAAGATCAGGACGAGTGTAGTCCCTGCTTTTATCGTTGTTGTACTTGACATTCAAATTCACCAATTTGGAAAAATCAATCCGTAGGGTACAGCAAGCATTATAAATATTTTGACCATCTAAGGCCTGGAAAAGGGAGTCAAGTTATTTAAAAAATACACAATACAGGTTGGTTGCACAATTTAAAAAAAAAAACAAACAAGGTCAGCGTATAGCTATTTATCCGTCTTACTGTCTAGGTTAAAACCAATTAAGATTAAAATGCATTAACCTCTCTTAACATGATTCCAGGAAGCTGGATGTTTACTTCTCTTACCTAGAAACTGTTTATGCACCAAAGTGGCAAGGGACCTTTTAATGCAGTCAAACATTAGTCTGTTGCATATCGTTAATTAACCTGTATTCCATAGTACAGCTTTAATTCAGACATAATGTCAAATAAATTCCTCAAAGAAAATAATAAAAAAAAAAAATCACACAGGTAGTTTTTTTACATGGAAAGTTGACCTGAGGAAGAAAAAAAATCTAGACTTAAAATACCATGGTAGACAGCTATTTGTTAAAGCAGAATATTTACATTGTTCCTGCGTGTTTTCCTTCTCTCCTTAAAGGTAATTAGTGGCAAAACTGAAAGAAAAGCAACTTTAGCTGCTAACCTAATGTTAGTAACAGTTTGTTGGGTTTTTTTCAAATCCTATTTTCACAATTAACTGGTGCTTCTGAAAGGATGCCTATTAACAGTGAAATTCACATGAACTCTTAACATGACACCACTTAGAACTCTAGGAAAACTCTCTAAAAAGGCCTAATTATATATGTTTTGTCCATCTTCATTATATGCCAGGCAAATTGATATACCTGGATTTTATTCCAGGTATTATTTACATTTTGGGCATACCTTCCTTTCACTTGAAGCACTAACATCTAAATATGAGAGATTAAAAAAATGGAAACTTTTGTACCCAAGTTGGTTTATGTTCTCAAGAAGTGCTAGGAAGTGAAGATACAGCGCATCTTAAAAATTAATCCATTCAATCAAGTCATTTTGTTAAACATAAAGCTACCTTATACCTACACAGTGAAAGAAACAAATCACACTTTCAAATACAAAAATCAGATCTTTTGTATCGCTTGATTAACGCTGGACTGAAATGTACCACTTCTGGACCTGAGCTTGCTCTTGCACAGCTCACTTGGCTACATCTGCAGTGCACTTCCCAACACATTCGAAGTTCTGGCAGGACTCAGTATTTTGAGCCACGCACTGCACGAACCTAGCGTGCCTGCTGGGTATGGAAGCAACGTAGCTATTTTCATACAGTGATGCATCTGGCAACTGAACATCCAGCAGACACCCCTCTGCTAGGTCTGGGCCAGCAAGGCTGTCCCTTCCTACAAAACATATTATCACAGCTGACATCTCCACGGCTCATGAAATCACTTAAGAGAACTACCACCATCAGCAGTCAGTGTACAAGAATAAGTCAGTATTATGAGAACTTCCAAGTAATGAGAAAATAATAAAAAAAAAAAGTATAGAAATCTGGCAATCTAGACATTGTCTCAACAAATACTTAGCAACTAAAGAGAAACTCGTGCTTGAAACTCAGCTCAAACAATGCTTTATACAATACTGGCAAAGCAAAAATCTACTGTCCTGATTCACAGAATGCAAACTGAGGATTAATTCTGTAATGCTGGGGTGGTGGCGGGTGTCACCATTACAGAATACAGAATTTGCTGGCTCTTTTACACACAGTGGCAAAGCACAATTCAAGACTCCTACTGTTGGTATTTGGGAAAAGAATCTCACTTAACACTCACATCTAAAAAGTATACGCTGGGTATCAGTCATCACTTTTAAAAGGCTTCTTACTTTCTAAAATCCACTAAGATACGGATTAAAGGTAGGTCCAGTTTACGCAGCCAGAGCTTACTTATTGTCAGACAATGCCATTGCAATCAAGGAAATACCCATTCACATAAGGAAGAAAACTAGGTATGAATGAGACCAAAAGGCAGTATCCTTTAGCTTTGTCCAAATCACAGGACCATGACACAAAGCTCTAAGTCTTTAAAACACAATCAAGATTCCTATTATATCTCTGTGCGGAGTCTGTAGACGTGCTGATTTATGGCTGGCAGAAGGCTGTGAAGTTGAAGGAAATCTTTTAGTCTTAAAAAGTAGCAAACCAAATTATACCTGCGTTTGTAGTTTCCAGAACAGTCAATGTTTAAAAAGAGAATCGCATAAGTAACTAAAACTTATAACCAAAAGAGCAAAAACTCCTCTTTCTGACAAATTCAAAGCAACCAAAAGTACATACAAAAGAATACCATGCAAGAGAAATCCCTTGTAGTTGGGACACAGACAGTCTGAAAGAACATCTTGAACTGGAAAGAGAGACGTACTCTTAATGAGAACTGTAGTCACACTCTGGGAAAGGCTCCCTGCAGCGGATCAAAACCAGAACCACTCACCCCACCCACCTCTACCAGCAGCATCATACACTTCCAACAACAATGCAAGAAAGATTACCAGCAACTAGGGCTTTTTCAACATTAACTGTCCATATGTAAAGATACAACTGTGAATGTGTGTCCTGCGCTGCTCCTTCTATGGCAATAAAAGAATGCAACAAACCCTCAAACCCTGATCCTCTCGAACAGACATCCTGAAAAACACGAGAAGACAGTAGCCATACTGCTAGTGAACGTACATACAGACATAATCTCAAATAACTCTATATACTGCTCAGAAACTTCTCTTCCTTTGCACGTTTATCTATACATGCATTCACATGTGACACAGTACCACACTACATACATGCCAAAGCAAGGAGATCAAGTATCATGGGACCCTTGCACAAAATAC